>JABFPJ010002007.1:0-21730 GCA_022817425.1 Gryon sp. ZL-2020
GTTCTGATGAGGAAATAAAATTTATTTCGAAACGTTAAACAAACAAGACTTTTATTTGGGATAAAAAATCAACATATAAAAATTATTAGAGGAATAACACTTTATTTATCCTCTTTTAAAATTAACAAATATTACTTTTATTTAGAAATAAATAATTCTTACAAATATTGTATTTTAGGTACGAGAACATTTGACAGAGCAACAGCTGAAGGAAGAAATCGAGCCAACATTAAATTACCTTCTAAGATTGCGATTTAAATCGAAAAATTTTCCTTCGTCTTTGAACAGTAGCACAGATAAATTAGTTCATTGGTGTCATGGTGCGCCATCAATGACAATGTTATTTTGCTTAGCTTATCAAGTATGTACTTATATATAAATTATTAATTTAGTTTACATGTTAATGTATATATAAAATGTATTAAATATTAATAAATGTTAGGTTTTTGGTAACAAAGAATATTTACAAACTGCATTCGATTGCGGAGATGTAATATGGACTCGTGGCTTACTCAAAAAAGGATATGGTATTTGCCACGGTGTATCTGGAAATGCATATTCATTTTTAACTCTTTACCAACAAACAAAAGTAAATTAACATTATTTAATAATGATTTAATAATAAAATAAAAATACATTATAATTCATTTTTTTATGTTTTTATATTGTTTATGCAGGATACAAAATATCTTTATCGAGCCTATAAGTTTGGAGAATGGATCATCAATGAAGAAAAAGGCTACCATATTCGAGAACCTGATCGTCCTTTTTCTCTATTTGAAGGTAAATTAACATTTCGCAAATGTTATTAAACATTTTTACATATACTTTTAGAAATAATTTTACAATTAAACATGAATTTTAGGCAAAGCTGGACAACTTTACTTTTTAATCGACCTGTTGGATCCAATGTCCGCTAAATTTCCAGGATACACAGTCTAAACATTATAAACAATTTGATTTACATGCATTTCATTCAAAATGATTGTATTTATTACAATTTTAGTCGCATTTCTGAAAGACTGATTACAAATAATGCGTTATCTATATATTATTTATAGACTTTTTTAAATAAATAAATGTCATTTTATTTTATCATTTTTCTTTAGATTTATCGATAAAAATACTATTGTATGAATGTTATCTAATATATAAATTGTTGTATGCAAATATGAACTATTTTAATGAAGTATTTTTAATGTACTGCATAATAATTCAATCATGCAAAAATACATTCAATTATAATATTATATTTTTTGTATTCACTTAGATTACAGTTAAATTGGTTAAATATTGGTTTCCATTTTCTTTCGCTTCACAACATAAATCGGCGACCTTTAGTGTCCAGCATTGCGAAGCGCATTTATGACTCATTTCTGACGTCATTTATTGTGAAACTACGTCATTTTTGGGATAATTATTGACGCACGTTCATGCACGCACGAAAACGATGTTCCATAATATTTTTTTTATCAAAATTATTTTATAAGCAGACTTAATAAATGTACATCTTATTGTATGGAATCCTTTTTTTCAACATTTTAAATACATATTTTTTTACTATTTTCTATTTAGGTTCCATGTATGAGTCCATATATGGGTTTATATATGGCTCTATATATGAGTTTACATATAAACTTTATACATAAAATATATTTAAAAATATTGCATTTGGTTATGTAAAATAAATCAAAGTTCAGCTTGTTTTTTGTACTTTATTTAACATAATCAATATTATACAAAATTTAAAGCTATTATAAAAAATGCAAAATTATTTTGTAAAAAATTTAAAGCTAAATATATCTGAAAATGACGAATCAGTGAGTTAACTTGTTTTTCCTCAACACTAGAAATATATAACGAAGTACATTTATTTTTCGTATTACAAAAATTTGATTACACAAACATATATTATACGTTTGTGTATATGCGTGTTGTATATATACATGTACGTATATATGCTTGTATCAGCGCGGCACTGACGTCATGGCATTACGTCAGCAGTAACCCACCTTTTTAATTTTAAGAGTGTACTCTAAGCCTGCTGAAGAAATGAGAAAGTAAAACTACCAATGAATGAACTCAAATCACATGGAGATTAATTTACAAACGAATTGTGTTTAATAGCAAAAACACATTATTTTGTGTTCATGTACATCGAGATATATGCTTATTATAAAACAATAATTTAACGAGATGATCAAATTGGCTTTTAATTGTTTTTCTATTTCATAACACAAATTTAAAATATTTAGACGTTGATTCGAATATTACGCTAAAATCAATTGATTATTGGCGCGACGTAATTCATTTTTTTAATTTCTTCAAGGACACGGAATAATTAATATACAAATTAATCGACAAATGTATTCGAGTTTTATATTAAGTTGTAATGCTGGAATATTAAACCGAGAATAACGTTAAATTATTATCGATTACAAACGAAATTATTTAACTTTAATTTTTGAATAACAAATTTTGGTCGTAATTGATATTCAAAAAAACTTAATTTCTTATTTCTATTTTATTAATTTTTCTCATTAATAATAAACATTTTTAGTAATAAAAATAATTGTATTATTAATGCGATAAACAAAGAGAAATATTTATGTTTACATATAATGTAAACAAAGACAAACAAACATATGTAAATAGCGTATCCACAAAGATACTTCAAAGTTTGCGCAACTGCGTTAACAATGGAATTTAAAATTAAATTCAAATTTTCAAGATCAAATTTGAAAATTAAGTATTTTTATACGCTTGTTTAATTACTTTCATTTTTAATTACTCGCTGAGTAAGCTTCGCGATATCAGACTTTTTCGCGACAAAAACTTGTAATTTAAGCGCTTACACTTTAAGATACATCAAAGTTTGCTTCGCTAATTTGCAAATTCTGAACTTGACTAAACTTCAACAATTAAAATTCCTTTACAACAAACATTTGCAAATTTGAATGGTTTAATAGCTGAAAAACATAAACAACAATTACAAATCCCTTATTTCCTATTCATTATTATCGATTAAGATTTCGCGATTGAATCGATTGTTGAGTTCCCATGACCTTGACAAATGACAAACAACAAAGCCCAACGATCGAGCGCAATGAATTTGATAGCAAAAAATCCTATTGATCCCAGGGGGGGGGGGCGCACTTTTCAAAGTCTTTATAGCAAAGTGAAAATTTGAAATGTACGTGAATCTGGTGGACGGCGCGGCGCGGTGGTGTGGGCGCGCGTTGTGATAGGCGGACGCGTGGTCGCGCGTCCGCCATCTTGGTGGTGACGCGCAGCTCGGAGGTCGTGGGCTCCACCAGTGACGAAGCCACTGGAGTTTTGACGTGGCTGCTACGTACCTGCTCGTTTGCCCACTCCGCTCGCGGCAAAGTTGGTGACGAGAAATACGTAACTGGTGAGTATCCAGCTGGAGAACGCCGACGACACCGGCCACGAACCGCGCGTTACCACTCGCGTTCGACATCCAAAAACGCGCGCGATTAACAATTCAAGCACGAAATATGGCGTCTCGCCGAACACGGCCACGCGAAATAACAAAAAACAAACAACAAAAATGCGACCAAAAAGCCACCCAAATGTGACTCTCTCCGTGTCTTCCGCTTCGGATGCACGCGCGCAGTGCCCCCCCCCCCTCCCCTCCGTCCCCTCCCTGTCCCCGTGCGGAGCTCCCTTTGGCGCGCGCGGGGCCATATTTTTGTGCACGTTTTTGTTGGCCTTCTGTGTGAGGCCCACCTTTATATACGTTGTTTGTTGTGTTTATGCACGCTAATCGTTTGTTCCCTTCCCCGCCGAATACCCCAATAGCGGCTTTCTTTCATTACTCGCTTCATTATTTTTAGATTATGCTTATGTAAATGACGCAGTTGTGATGACAAGTGGCGGGCAATTTTCAATCGCACAACACATTGCACTCCAAATTCATAACCGTTTAATCGATAACGTCTTTTAATTCGTATTCTTTCTTTCGCATTGCCTCGACGTTTCATCAGTTCATTCAGCTATTCGTAGTTTTCGATCGTACGTCAAATTTGTTTTTTTCGTCATTTTCTTTGCGCTGAAGAATAAATTACTTTTTTTTTTGAGTCGATTATCATAAATGAGAAATATATTATTTCATTTATTCTTTCATTTTTCACACGAATTTGCTTTTATTGCTTTTTTCTTTGTCATTGTTGACATTGATTCATAATCGAAATGTCAATGAAAACTTTGCATTATTTCATAGCATTATTTTCATTCGACGTTGGTTTCGTTTCTAAAAATGCTATTAATATCTAGTTGGAGTTTTTTTATAAAAATACCTGTCGATTTCGTTTATAGTTGTATCATTATTTCGTGACTTAAATATGATACATTCACATTACTAGATAATCGCATGCAAAGCGCGCGACTTCTGCATGATTGAGTTATTTGATAATACAACTTGGGATTTTTCATTTTCATCTTTTCTAATTTTACGAGTTCATTATTATATTTCATTTCGCCAAAAGTGGTCCAAATTGTAATTATATTGATAGAAAAAATACAGTTAGTTTTATATATGTATTTCGATATACATAATTTAATATGACTTTTTTTTATTTCGCTTTCTTAACTCTTGTTTGATTTTATAAAAATAGACAATGTCACAGTACCAGCTATAAATGCTGGATATCTTATTTAAAGCATTTCATTTTTTGTTCTTTTTAGTTTTTTGTAGTAAGACGATATTTTTTTATTTTAACGTTAATTTTACCTAAAAGATGAAAACAATTGTTTTTACAAATATGAAAAAGTGTAATTAAATTTTATTTGTTCATTTGCCTAAAACGTTTTTTTATTATATAAATTAAAAAAAAATAAAAAGCAAAAATAATTTTAAGCAATGCAATTCACTATTGAAAAAATCTATAACTTGTTTCATCTTTTACTGTTTCGTAATATTTTTTCTTCAATACATAGCTTGTCATTTAAATTTAAAAACTTGAGTAAAATATGATTACGTTTTCTCCAATAGATATATGTATATATGAAACAAGAAAACAAATTCAAAATTGCCGCTCTTGACTTATTTGAAATATTGATATTATAGCAAGCGAGAGATTAACAGTATTGTGACATTCCTACAGTGAATTAGTATAGTGAATCAGTGAAATGCTTGAATATGTATTACAAAACCTAACCTCAAATTTGTGTACAATTTGTGTTATTGTTATTGCTTTGAAAACTGTTGTTTTTGTTGATAAATAAACTCAATATTATAAACAAATATAATCCAACTCAAATGGAACCATTGGGGAACAGTTTTTTAAATGGGTAACTTTTATAATTTTGAAAACAAACTTACACACGACTGACAATCAACATTAAGCAGCTAGAATATTACTACTAAATGTCGACACTAAACAATGTTTATTGTAGTAATAATAAATAATAATAAATAAAATAAAAATATAACATTGTTATATGAGCATAAAAGAATGATTTATATTAAATAATATATTTGGATTTAGATTGATTTGACATAATGTGTATAATATATATAATATTTTATACTTTGTTTATAATGTTTAACAATGTTTATATAAAATATAAACATAAAATATATAAAATGAAGTTATGTATTAAAATTATACAAAATTAAGAAGAAAGTCTAAAAGATGTATTGAATGTATTTCAGGGCAGCAGGTGGTCCCCAGGCTATGGAAAGCATGGTGGAGGAAAACGGATCGTCTGTAGACCCCTTGTCAACAGATTCGCCAAGCGGTGATGCAGCACCCACGATTGTCACATCGGTACAGTCTTTGAATAGAAACCAGCAGCAGCAAACGCATCAACTGGTTGCCTCCACCAGCATTGTACAACTGACGCTCCCTTCGTCAGCGACGACGCAGGTATCCGGGACAGCCGACCTGTGTATCGTTGCTCCGTTATATTTTTTGTTTAAGCATGTGTCCTCACAAAATGCAGTGTTTAGTACATCATTTTGCAACACAATGTACCGCTAATCAACTGTTTCGTTTGATTATTCATCATTTTCAATTACATTTGTATGCCAAACATTTTCAGTTCACTTACATCACATTGTCCATCATTTGTATAATGCTGGTTTTGGTATTTCTAATCTTTTCGTACATTGTTATATCACTTAACAACTAAATATGTGTATTTCAATTATGTTAAGGTAGGACTATCATGAAATGCATTTTCTTACGATTTCTTTTGAAGTAATATGTGTTTTCATTTAAGTAGTTTTATGTTAATTTTAAAAAATTCGGAGAAAAAATTGTTTTTTTTTTTATTTTTTTTAATGTAGTTGAAATGTGTACACATATATTTTTAAAAATGTTACTTAGATGAATGAAAATATATAAAAAATGTAGATTTTAGCTAAGAAGTTGTGTATTACAGTTTTTAATACATTTTACTTAAAAGAAGTGTAAAATATTAACAAAATATATATGACCCCATATATGATAATACTTCACGATAGTCCTACCTTAAAAAGACATGAAATTCCAAAAGTACTTTGATTTTAGACAAATTTGCATAGCAATTTTCGAAATAAATAAATCTTAAATAAGAATATAATCAAATATCTTTTGGAGTTTCGAACCACTTTAATATAAGTAAAAAGACAATCGCATAAAGTAGTTGCAAATTTCAATAAGCACTTTTGCAACTGATTTATTTCAGTTTTGATTGCTTTTGATGACAAACTTGTAAATGCGATTGCAAAAGAAACCTGATCATTCATGTAAAATAATATTTATGTGTTTTTGTATTTGTTATTTAGGTACAATCGGTGATACAACCAAATCAACAGTCTGTCATACAGACGGCGACAAATATACAACCTGTTGCTATCTCCAAAGGAAATGTTATACTTGTTAGTAAACCTAATTCTGTCATACAAACTACGCAGGGTAGTTTACAAACTTTACAGGTAATAATTATACTGACCGAAAGTTGATAGTTTATTTTGTTATTAAAATCAATTCAATGTTTATTATTATATCAAAAGTATAAAGATACGCAAAGACACAAGTAAATTAACTTCTTTTAACCAATTATATACATATAGTCATTATCATTACGTTTTTATTGATTTTAATTAATTAATTAATATTAATATTTGTATTTTTGCAGGTCGTCGAAACTGGTAGCGATGACAGTTTTTCAGATGAAGAATCGCCAAAAAAGAGGCGCGATATTCTTACGAGACGACCATCGTATAGGAAAATACTTAATGATTTAGGTGGTGGTGAAATAGCAGGTAATTGTTATTTCATTTTCATTTTTGAATATTAATTCTAATGGGGTACATAAGCTTTGCTATTTTGATAGACATTGTTTCTAGAAATATTCATGTTAACATTTATACCTCATTATGAAAATTAATTTTGAATATATAACTGAACATTTCAGTTATACATTCATATAAATGTACTTTAATATCGCATTTGTCAAAGATTTAAATTTTGATCGCACCTTTTTTCTTACACTTATAAATTGGATATTAAAATATACTTTTAAAGCGCTAAATCAAGTACAATTTATTTATAAAAGTAGTTTCATAGCAAAACAAAATATATTTCGAATTTATTGCAAATTTTGAGTATTTTTTAAAAATATATTAAGAATATATTATGAATATATTAAGAATACATTTTGTATAGAAAAAATATATTTTCCGTTTTGCTAGGAATTTATTTTTTTAGTGTTATTTAAAATGTATAAACAAATTGGACTTGATATATTGCTTCTTAATTTCTAAATTTGAATTGCAAAAATTGCAAAATTAAAACAAGAATATAACTCAATCAAACTGAACACTTTTTTTCGTAAGTTTTGTATAAAATGCATAAAGGTGCATGTCAGTTCATACGACTAATAAACACGTCAGATGAAAAACTGCCGAATTAATTGCTTTTTAAACATTTATTTAACGTTAAAATGAAGCAACTATTAATTGTTAGTTTTTCTTGCACTGCCCGACTTTACTTTATGTTTTACATAATGCACATTATATATATTAGAGTGACCTTGACACATTTTTTTATAATAAAAACGATCCAAAAGATAAGAAAATAAAACCCTAATCAATTCAATTAAATTTCTTATGCATGAAATACTCTGTCTACTTTAATATGCAATGCTAATGTTATCTAAGATTAAAAGTAAACTATATATAATAAATACAACTGCATTAACTACTAAAAATTTTTTAATTTAGAGTGTATTTAAAAAAACATAAAAACTGTTGACATTATTTTAGTCTGACTTACAGAAAAGCACTGCGTTAAAAACATTTTCTTTGGAACATTCAAAAATAAAACTTCCAACTTGTTTGCCTCACATTTTTTCCAAACGAAATATTTTAAGTATATTGGACTTTTATTTCATTGAAAAAAAAATGTGTTTAAGGTCACTTAAATGTATATTCATGTTATAATACGATGGTAAAAATGATTAAAGGATGCCGTGCCAAGCTTTGATGTCATTTTCAAAACAATTTTTTATTTTATCCCAATCATCTCATTTTATCCTTATTATATATATTGTCCTTTAAATAACGAGCGTGAAAAATAAATTAACAAAAAAAAAAGTACTAAAATACAAAAATAATCCAAAATTATAAATTACAGTCTATCGTGTCTTTGTATGACCTGACTGCACTTTAAATTATGATTTTAAAATAATCAATTATTATATAAAAAAATGAATTAAATAAATGTTATATCACATTTTTAATATCATATATAAAATAGCAATGATAAAATACCAAAATGTAATTTCTCTCGTAAATTAAACCAAAGTAAAATTGAAGCCTCGATGAAAATAGACTGATGAACAAAAATGATCGTAATTTCCTTCATTTAGATATGTAATTGGTGTGATTTTGTTTTGATACCTATTTATGTGCGGCTAAAAAATCAATGCAATAAACAATGATAACGAAGAGTTGCGCTAATTGGGTGTTACAGAGGCTCGTTGTCCTCCTTTAGAATCCTCCTCAGAGTGTGACTCTAACGTGGACAGTGAGGTGTCTTCCCATTCGCTTCATTATCAGACAGGTTGGTTATTTTATCTTATATACACCTTTTTGCCTTTCATTCTCTCACTCGTGCTATTTTTCCCTTAACTCAACCTTTTATTTCGTTAATATTGAAAAACAAGATTATTCTTTTTACACATTTAACTTATCGTTCAGAAACAACTTTTCTTGGTACGACATCCTTCAATATTTAAAATTTTCAATTTTGCATTACTTTTTAATTCGTTAATCAAATTAATCAAATTCAATTTAAATATGATTAGGCTAAATATGTATAAGTGTTATTATAATTTGTACAAATAGAAAATTTATTTTTCTTTTATTTTGCAGTTATTCCTGCCGGTACAATTCAAATAGCTACACAAGGCGAAGGTGTACCTGGTCTGCATACCCTAACTATGAGCAATGCTGCGACAGCAGGAAGTGCTATTGTACAGTATGCTCAAGGTCAAGATACACAATTTTTTGTACCGGGTAAATATGTTTGCTTCTTTTTAGTTTGTCTGCGACAGGAAAAGCCGGCGATACAAACGTTTGATTTAGTGTCGAACACTAAATAACAAAACAAACACTTGGAATAATTTTAATTTGCAGTTTAATTTAATTTGCAATTAGCTTTTATTTCAATTTTATTTGCAAACATTAACAACGTTTTTGAATCAATTTTGTTTCTTAATCAATAAAAAAGTCATTTTATTATTTAATATCGAGTGATTTAAATTGCAGCGCACACAGGTCATGGCGTAGGAATAGAAGATGCGGCTAGAAAAAGAGAACTTAGGCTTATAAAAAATAGGTATTTATTTTCATTTATCGCACGTATTTTATGAATTCAATCAAGTTTGATTAATTAATAATTAATTTAAAAATTATAATCGACGGTCCTTAAGAAAACTATTTAATCTTAAGAAATAGTTGAAAAAGATTCTATTTCGAATTTAATTGAAAAACATTCACAAATATAGAATTTCGTTTCATTTTTGTTCGTTATTATTTATTTTCTTTTTAAAAAAACGTCAAACGGATTTTTTAAAGACATTTTTCAACGAAATTGCGAGGTGTATTTTTTATCTTTTTCCTGTGGTTTTGCAGGAGTCGAACTCAAATAGAATCTTTTCAAACTATTTCTTGAAATGGAATAGTTTTCATAAAGAATTAATAATAATAAACAAAATAATATAAAGAATGATTTGAAACAAATGAATTATTTTACAGGGAAGCAGCGCGCGAATGTAGAAGGAAGAAAAAGGAGTATATCAAGTGTTTAGAAAATCGAGTGGCAGTTCTGGAGAACCGAAACCAAACACTCATTGATGAACTAAAATCATTAAAAGAATTATATCAGCAAAAAAGTGACTGAGGTTTGTGTTTGATCCTGAGATGTTACGTTAGCGTCATTCAACACTATTGATCTAGGTCGTGCGTTGTCCGTGTCCAGTAACGCGCGTCAAATGTCACTTATAATCAGAATGAGACAGGTAAAGGCAAGAAACAAACAAAAAAAGTTATCTGTTGGCGATAGAAGAGGAAGAATCACGTTAATGATCGTAATCGTTTCGATTTGTTTCTATCTGAAGTGCGCGTGTATCGATCACGCAGCGCGTCAAAACACCCACACATCCAGATATAAACTCACAAATATACACCAACTCACAATACAGTGATATATAACGTACATTCGATCATTTTTAGATAAATGTCTCTGTAACATATTGTATTTATGTACGTTTACGAAAGCTTGTGAGACTTGCTGTTATACTAAAGCGGGAAGCCAAAGTTAATATGGAAAATACAAACTTTAATTGATAGACACACGTATATATTTTTCTATCAGTATATGTGTACTGATAGAAAAACGTAACATGTTCAAATACTGAACGTTTCGAAAAACTTTGCAAAATGTTATAATTTCATGCAATTTTAGCGGTTTAGGTTTATTTCGAATTCAAAATGACAATCTAATTTTTCCAAACATTGTTCTCTAGTGTCATAATATTTTAACCAAGATCTTTTTCTGAATAACATAATTATAATATATGTTTTGAATAACATACAGTCATTTAAACAATTTAAGTTGAAATATTTAGAAATATTTCTAATTAATGTATTCGTCTATATTGGCTTATATTCTGCCAAACAAATTGTTAAAACTTGGATAAAACTTAAATATCCAAACTTATAATTTATAAATTAATTGTCTTTTCGTTTTAAAAACCAATTACTTTTCAAAATATATCATTTTTTCTTCATTTTTATTCAGAAAAAGATCAAATAAGTTTCAGACTAGACAAGAATGTTCAGTTATTTAGAATGTTGTAAAGCATAATATCTTATGTTAAAATGAATAAATGAAAAATTGTGCATTTAATTTTGTCGAGAAAAAGAATTGGACTCTACATTGAAAAACAAAAAAAAGAAACACTTTCGTTCCAAAGTTAATACACTTGAGTTTCTGGTCACGGATTCAAATGCAATATTTTGTAACTAAACAGAAAAACCATTGATGTCTCTTAAATTGTGTAATTTATTGTTTAACTTTAAGAACGCAAGGTACTTCGCGGCTGAGTTTGTTCGAATGACATTAGAGTATCTGACGCTCGATTCGAAACTGTGAGATATAAAACTAAAGTGCGATTGAAGTGAGGAATAATTTAAGGGCAAATTTTAGAAAAGAGAGTGAAAGGAAAAATAAAAAAAAAGAAATAAAGAGATAATGAAAAATTGTTGCATGCACCAGCCGGTCTAAGGTTATCGTTTTTCCGACTGGAATTAAATTTATTGAGAATACTAATACAAGGACATCTATGAGTCAAGCGTTTGTAAAATACAGATGTAATATAAATCTGGAGTGCCTTGAAGATTGCAGAAAAACATGTATACATATAAATAAAATGCAATATAAATATAAATTAATAAATGAGAAATATATAAATAAATATTAGTAATATTTTGTGTAATTGGAGCTCGAGCTTTGTATAGTGAAATTTAAGTTAATGTATTGTTAAGCAACTTTGGGATTTTTTCAATATTTTAATGATAAATGTTTGATTAAACATGTTTTGTTAAACAATAATTCACAATGCTGTTTTCAATATTAATCATGCGCATGCAAAATTTCAAGATTTTTTTTTACATTTATTTCATAAGATTTTTAAAATAAAAGAACGTAATTATTGTACATACAAATTAAAAAGAATATATTTGTGCATTTAATAACAAGTTAATTGATGCAAATACAATATTAAAAATGAGCAAATATTTTTCGAAATATTTTTTTGTTTATTATTAGAAATTAAACCATGTTTTTTCTTAAAGTTTAAAAAAAATTATTTGTGTAATAAATGCTATATTTGTTAAACAAGCTAATCGTATAATTCACTTTACAATCATCGCTCTTGAATTCAAATTGTGCATTACTTTGTATTATATTTAGAGTTAATAGTAGAATTATAATATACAAAGTTCAAGCTGTGGTAATAATGACTAAACTAATATTTGTCAACATTTGTTAATAGTAAAGGAAATGGTGATGAATTTGTGTTTAATTGCCGATTATGTTCGTTTCTTAACTTCTCAAATGATGTTGTTTTTTTGTAATCCTAAGTAAAGATATTAATCGAAGAGTTTTATATTAAACGTAATAAAATACAAATTAAGATACAAAATAATATTACAAAAAATGTCTACTTAGGGATATACAAATGAAATTGGTTATATTAATATATATGTCAAGACATTAACTTTGTATCACATAAACATTCATTGTTTGTAATTCAAAATATAAGTTTTACAATTAATTGTTTCTGCAGGAGTAATACTTATTTAAATAATTTTTTATCTTCGTGCAAAATGTTAATTAAACAAAAAATTGGATTTTTTTAAAAATAATGCGTCTTATAATATAAAATGGTTACTTTTTCAAAGACCTAATTTCGTCAGAGGTTCAACAAATGTCCATCTCGCTTCTCTTATTCACAACTAAAATGTAATTATATGTATAGTATGTGTATATCTTGGTTGCTGCACTTATATTTTAGAGTATTGTACATAAATATGTGTATTTTTACATATCATTGGCCTTCTTGAGAAATATATAGCTTGTAATTCTATTGACAGTGAAGTTTTATCTATTCCCCGAAATGAAGGATGAAGATGGAATTTAATGTTGACGAATAACTGCACAGCTATTTTTGTGTCATCGAAAAATTAATTCAATCATTATTATGTATTATCGGTAAAAATTCAGAAAATTATAAATATATATATATAGATAGATAGATAGATATAATATATAATACATTATAAGAAAAGTACTTTCATAATGAAACATATAATATATGTATGAGATGTACAATGAATATATATTTTAAGAATATGCAATGACAATAATTCATTTTCAAATATTTGACAAACATATTTAATCCTTTAGATTTACACATTCAAACTGCTTTTATTTGATCAAAATAATCCTAGCATTTAATTTTAATTCCCAATTTTATAGTTGCTTTAATTCATCTAATTTTTTTCATTTTCATTGTCTTCAAGAAAATGTAAACGTCCACAAATGTAACTCCTACTTTTTCTTTTTCGTATTTCTATGCCTTAAAGCAATACAATTTGTATACAATGATTAACTTTGCATTTAGAATATTCTTTGTTAATACTACTAACCCTTGTTGTAAACAAATTTTTTTATCTTTTTTCATTAAATATTAAGTTGCACAACTGCAAGTTTTATATACATAAATATTACATTATTGATCTCTTATATACAAAGGAAAAAAGTTCTAATTTTTAGAATTTATAATGGCATTGTGAAGATAAATGTATTTAAAAATTACCCCTGACAATAGGAAAAATATATATCATATTTTTCTTTTTTATTATATCATATTTTAAATAAAAAATACATATTTTTTATATTATATGATTGCTGTAATTTTTACATACTTTTTAAATTTAATAATATATAATATAATTTTGCATACAAAAGATCTTTAGATTTTTGTTAATAAAAAATTTAAAAAAACTAAAAATTTGTTTAATTTAAGAAATTATAGTTTTATAATAAGTGATATTACTATAAAAATAAGCGTAGAATACAAATGTATAAAAAAACTATATTTTTGTAATTAAGTGGATGATTACGTAGATATTGGGTAGAAAGCGCTAATTTTAAGTGACACTATATGATAGACGTAAATATTATTCAAGGGTGCAATAAATGAATATTACATTTATAAGTACAATTTTAAAGTGATATGTCTGAATAGATGGTCATTTGTGTTCAACTTCAATAAATAATTGACTCTATTGATTTTCTTAGGGAAGATACACTCCTTCGAGTATTATGCTTATATTGCAAACAAGGGAGTCACGAAAACTAGTAATAACGCAAAAAATGAAATATTTATCACTTAAAGCATCAAGTGATAAAACACATTGTATTTTATGCCGTTTAAGATAATTTATTCATATTTATGACATATGAATATGATCGCTAAACATTTTCTTTCATTTTTGTTTCAAAATCAGATGAAAAATTGCTTGTCTTTTTATATAAAATATTTTTTTTATTATAATCTTAAAATGATCAAATATTTGTGAACTTTTGTTTTTGATCATTTCATATATCAAATTTGATATTTTGTAAGATTTCAGATTAAGATGTAACATATTTTGATATACTAATAACGATTTTACAGTTATTATGATAAAAATAAGTCTGCTTGTGACAAGTAACATAATTATGATTTGCAGCTATAAATTTTATATTTGCCTTCGATTACATCTATGTCTTTTTTTTCCTTTGCTCTAGAAGAAAATATACATTCCCTTTCTTACTGTCTCTCACCCTTATAACATTTTCCCATAGAACCCCCCACTATGGCTTTTTGTAACACTTCGATTAACAATACTATATATACATATATAAGTACCGCTTTTATTCATAATATCTTCAAAGGTCGACTTTTATGAACATTGTTCAGGACATCTTTATAATCCATCAAATTGAGTTCCATAGTGTTTCATTTTTTACAGTCGTTTTCTGTCTTTTCGGTCACTTCATAGATTTTTTGGAGTAGTTTTCTTTATGTAAAGGATCAAAAGATCAATAGTTAATATTTGTGTATATTTTCAAACTTCAACACGAAGTAATGAAAAATATTTAAGTGATTGTGAAGTTTATTGAATAATAGTGAAAATGTTAGTTTACTGATCATTTCTTACATACAAACATGGAAGAAAAAAAAGGTTTGTAAGTGTTTCGAAGTGAATCAAGTATTTTTATGTTGTTAATGTAAGTATTTTTTGTTATTGTTTCAGTTTAAATACTTTTAACTGTATGTGAAAATAAATTTTTCAAGTAATTTAAGGTAGGATTATCGTAAATTAGTATAATATATATTTATATATCAATAAATATTTAATATATTAAATTTTTTGGAAATATTTTTCAAGTATATTAAAAATATATTATAAACATATATACAATATATCATGAATATATTATGAATATATTGAGAATATATTAAGAACATATTAAGAACATATTTTAATATAAAAATCATATTCAGAATATATTAACAATATATTAAAAATATATCGTTTTGCTATGGGATATTCCTACCTTAATATTTTTGCACAATAAAATAAACATTTAAAAAATAATATCTTTAATTATTACATTGTTGTTATACAAAAGAAATAATCCAAGAGAAACAAGCGAAATACTGAAATTATGTTAATCGGCTACTCGGTTTAAACTATAGACTGCAGTCAATATATAATTATACAAAATACTGAATTATTTAATATAGTAAAAGTGATTAAAAGTAATTTTTTCACGGGGAAAAGAATTCAGCATGGTTTTTTGTTTCTATTGCCTATCAAAACGAAAAATATATTGCAATATATCGTTATTATATTCTTAATATATTCTTTATATATTCCTAATATATTCTTAATACATTCTTCATATATCTTTAATATATTTTTTAATATAGGAACATATTCTAAATATATTACAAATATATTATGAATATATTTTTAATATATTTTTATAGAAGAAATATATTCAGCATATATTAACAATATATTCGCAATATATCTTTCTTTTTACCAGTACAGTATTAAAAAAATTTTTAAGTATAAACTTCTAGTATTTTTTATAGAAATAATAAGATTATAGATATTGCATTTGTACTAAAAGTTTTCAGTATTATTTCAACAAGATACAAAAAAGTATTATTTAAACAAAAATCATTTATTTTTAGGCTTATTTGAAATGTCCGATAAATTAAAAAGGAAATATGAAACGCTTAATAATGACAACTTAATTAAAAATATTAATAATAAACAATCCAAGAATGAAATAATAGACTCCGATATTGCAACCGCTAAAATGAACGAGTATTCAGAAACTTTTGAAGACATAACGTGTACTATAAGAGATAATTTACAATCTTCTAATGATAAGCATGAGAAGTATTCTGACATTTCGAATAATTTAAATCAAGATTCCATAAAAACAGTTCCGCCATTGCGATTAAAAAAAGTCATTCACGGAGTCACTATTGATCAACAAAATAGATTTACCAATAATAATCATTTTTCATCTGAAATTGAAACATCAAATTATCGAATAATATCGGGAGCGACTCCAGCTCCTGAATCCGCTCAAGGTATTATATATTTATATATAAAATGTATAATTACATATCAAACAGTATTACAAGAAAAAAATCATTTTTTTATTTAAAAAGTCTTATTCCATTTATTAAATAAGAATTATATATTCATATATATATATAATTATATATCAAAAAATCTTACATTTTTTGTATTTCATTTTTTATATTTATAATATAAATTATATATAAATATATAAAAGTAATATTAAAAAATATATTAAAAAAGAGAGTAAAGATTGTTTTTAAATTTATTTAAAAAGTCTTATTTAATTTGTTAAAAAAAGTTTTAGTTTCTACAACAGTAACATCCAACACAACGTCCTTTTTGCCTAAAAGTTACATCGATAATATTTGTATAACCATTCCATCACTGCCTGAACTTGGATATCAAGAATCTTATGAAATTACTGGTCCCAATTTTATTGCCACTATGACTTCAAAAATAACCAATAATAATTGTCATTCTTCGAAAATATTACGCAATTCCGCGATTCACAAATCTACGACATTAACAGCGCAAAAGTTTAAAGAAACAAAACCATCTGAATGGTAATTTATAATTCAATCAAATTTTTTCTCAATAATATTTTAATTTTTTTATAGATTTTTGTTTAATTTCCTTTTTATTTAAAATACTGATTTATTAAAATGTTTATATTATTTAATTTAATATTTAAATAATATTTTCCATTACCATATATGGTTCATATATGAAAAAAATATATATAGTCAATATAGTACATTTCAATATATGATCCTTTTTATTAAAGTTATTATAAGAGAAGTAAAGAAATATTATTGGGATTGAATTTGTATTTAAAAGTTTTTTGTTTTATCAAATGCATAAAATCTTTTTTGTATTTGCAGTTCATCAACTAAAATGTCAAATGAAAAAAACGTTGAGACAAATTTATTAAAGGAAATTAATTTTACAACTACGGAAAATATTACACCCAAAATTAGTTTGACGAAAAAATGTGATACATCAGACAAAAGCTTTGGAGAAAATTCATTATTTATTTTAGCAGAGGACGAAGAGATTAAACTTGAAAGCATCATTGAAGAAACTTTCGATCATTCGGACAGCAATTTAAATGACTTAAGTATTGCTTTTAATCATTATGAGCATGACGAAAAAGTGAAAGATACTGAAAACTGTGTGAAAAGTCAAAAAGACAATTTTATAAATGAAGACGTAGATTTGAAAAGCGGCGACAAAAATGTGAGTTGCAATGAAAAATGTATCAAATATCGGCAAATAAAGTTGCAATCGAGACTTGACGAGCTGAAAAATAAGGCAAATGAATTGCAACAAAAAGCTGATAATCAGAGTAGAATTTGGTTTCATCAAACTATAAATTATTATGAAAAGCAAATACAAAATTTGTCGGAGTTATTGAAGAAACTGTCTTCAGTTACTTATGACGCAGTAAATGACGAAAATGTAAACGATCAGACAGATTTCGATGTTGAAAAAAAGTGTCGACGAAGTTTGTCTTTGTCGCCACCAAAATTGTCACCGACGTCGCCAGTTAATTTTGACGAATGTAAATCTTCTAATGAGGTAATTTTTTTCAATTAACTTAACTCTAGTAAAACGATAAATATATTGCTAATATATTCAGAATATATGTTTTCCCTAAAAATATATTACTAATATATTCTTAATATATTTTATATATATTGATAATATATTCTCAATATATTTAAGAAAATTTTTAAATTTGCTTTTTTACCATTACATCTATATTATATTATATAATATATAATATTGAATATATTGCAACTATATTCTCATTATATTTCTATATTACAAATATATTAAAAATATATTAAGAATGTACTCAAAATATATTAAAAACATATTAAGTATATAATAAAAATATACATTAAAAATATATGAAGAATGTATTAAGCATATATTAAGAATATATTCGCAATGTATTTTACGTTTTGCTAGGGATATTATATTAACTTAAGATAAATTAGTATATTACTAAGTATTTACAGATAAGAAACAGCCCTCCAGTTTTACCGAGAATTTGTTTATCATTTCCTAGAGAATTGGAAATCACATGCAATACTGAAAGCACTAATATAATTAATAAATCAAGCAGCTGTGAGCAATGCAATAACAAGCAGATTGAAAGTAAAACGAATAATTCATTAATCGATACTATTTATATTAAGGAGGAAGAAAACGTACATCATTCACCAAATATGGATGGCATACAGGACAAAGAGTGTGTAGGTGTAGCTTTACTTATAAACTCTATTTCTGAATACAAATCCAAAATATATTTCAAATATATTTTTACTTATATTTTGTATATATGTAAAAATATTAAATATATTAACTTTTTCTTCCATTAAGGAATACTAAAGTAATTATTAAATTCTGAATATTCTGAAGAAATGAATAATTTTTAAAAAAAGTTCCTTACATTTTGTTTTCTCAACTTTTTAGAGTACCGAAAGCATCGAATGTGAAAATTACACGTCTTACAAATTTATAGACGATGCAATGAAGATCAAAAAATCAAACAGTCCGACCAACGGAGATACTGAATATTCAAATCCAATACTTTACGCTGAAGATGAATCTGCCTCAAGTTCACCTCCAATTATAATTGACGAGGTGAATGAAAACTTGATACCCAATCAACATAATTTAAACAACGCATACATACTTAACGAGAAAAAGCTTTCATTTTCCGCGGATTTTAACTTAGCCAATAAAATATTGCCGAATGTTTCTGTGGACAATAAACAAATATTATCGGACGTCATATACAATGATCGGCCTGTTGATCTGATAACTCCGTCTTATGTTTCGGATAAAAGTGTTCTTAAAAGTCAATCGTACAATATCAGCAAAATCACTGCAACAGAAAACAAAGGTCATGTAAAAAAGAATATAACAAAAAATACGACAGTCAATTCGTTCGTTTTGTCAGGAGGAACTACGTCGACGAAGAAAATAGAAACGTTGAATGATTCCAACAATATTTATGCTCTGCAATCTGATAAATTACTGACGCTGTCTATAGATCAACCAAATTCAATTGTGGTCAGACATACGCCAGATTACTTAGCATCGAATGTAACTAAAACAAGTAATACGCAACCTTCAACTATGACTACTTCTTGTATGACAAATGCCAATTTATATACAAACTTCAATACGGTTTCGACTTCATCTTTATCTGCGGTATATACAACACCATCGACACATAAAATACAAAATTCATCGTTAATTAATATTATCAGTAATTTACAAAATAAAGATAATAATTTGTCAAACAACGACATTTCGCAGGTATATTTTTTGTTTACAATTTGAATTTATAATTGTATACAATTGTTTATAAAATTAACGTATACAAAAATAATATATATATAAGTATATATATAAACGTTACTGTAATAATTGTAAATAAATAGAAAACATAACTTGTTATTTAGGTAAATTTAAAAAAACCCATCATCGAACCAGTTGTTTTAACTAGTCAAAAAACCAGAGCTGTTAACCAGTCGAGATCTACGATGATGCAAAATACCCAACCCACATTTATGCACGGGTAGGTTATATATAATATTATTATATATATAATAAATGTTATTTTTTATAACAAAATTTTGTATGTAAAATGTTGTTTTTAGTAATATCTACTCATCGTATAATAACAGCATGCTAGACAAAACAGTGACTGAACAATTTCCTACATTTGGTAATTGGGCAGCTAAAATCACCCATAAAGACAATTCCAAGCACAAAAAGAAAGCCGCAGAACAAAAACTTAACGGACACAGTCAAACTACGACTTTGCAGGTAAATATTTGCGATTTAATCAAAAAGTAATACAAATAATAACATTTTTAATTAAATCATTGCAGAATGTTGAAGTAGCTCGTAGTAATTATATGATAGGAAATATAGCATATATTCCAAGATGGAACACTGAACGGCAACAGTCATTACAACATGTCGAATCTCTTCCAGTGCAAAACAATTTGTTACATTCCCAACAGAGATTCTTTTCCACTGCGCCAGTGCCGCGTTACTATTCTGGAGATTATACGGTAAAAAGATAAAATTGAACAAATTAATAAAACAGAACTTGTGAGGAGTTCTGTTCTCTGTCTTTTTGTTAAGTCTGAGGAAGCCTGTGTTTTTATCTTTTTCTACTTATGAATTCCTCACAAACTATGAAAAAAAAACAAAACCTTTCGTTTTCCTTTATAGTCTGTGAGGAGTCCTCTATGTCAGTTTCTATTCCATCATATGAAATTATAAATTAAAAAAGGACTACTTTAAGAAAAAGACAAAAATCAGAACTTCCTAACAAGTTTGAGTGTATTTTCTACACGAAAGGTTCAAGAATCAAGAGACACGGTAGTGTCTCGCGCCAAGTACAAAGCGAGACACTACCATATTATTCTTTTATCGGATTATCCGATTTTCATCATATCAGATCTATTTTATTTTTGTTTCGAAATACAAAATTGATTTTTTTTGAGATTGCGGCTGCCTCGGAGATAAAAATAGCATCTTAAAAAATTAAAATTGGTTGAAATTTCGTCGAGATATGAAAACCCAAATATACGAAAATTTTAGAAATCATCAAAACATCATCAAAAACTTATAGAAATAACTGAAATAAAAATGGCCAAGTACGAAAAGACTATAATCAAAGACTTAATCATAAGATTGTTAATTCTCAAAAATATATTACCTATATTAGTTTTTCTCATTAATTTTTCTCCGTGACTAATGCTCACTGCCAAGTATTTTACAATTCCATAATTATTAGACTAAGAAAACTAAGAAATCTAAGAAAACTAAGAAATCTAAGAAAACCAAGAAAACTAAGTAAACTGAGAAAAACTAATATAGGTAATATATTTTTGAGAATTAACAATCTTATGATTAAGTCTTTGATTATAGTCTTTTCGTACTTGGCCATTTTTATTTCAGTTA
>JABFPJ010002008.1:0-21728 GCA_022817425.1 Gryon sp. ZL-2020
TCAAACTTGTAAGATTAAAATGAAAAATTGAAGGAATTAAATTTGCCAATATAAAAATTTATAATTGATAATTTTAAATTTAAAATATAAATCTTATTTTAACAATTATAACTAAAAGTGTTCTTACAAAATTATTGATCAGTTCATTGTCTATTAAAAAAAGTTTACAGGTCGTAAATTTGAATGTCATTATCCAAAAATAAAAATATCGTAAATCACATAAACATGAAGAATTGATATGGATGATATGCAATTGTGCCAATAACCTTTTTTTAAATATAGAATCGTATCCTGCAATTGCGTTAACAGAGCATAGTAATTGCGCCAAAATTAAAAACTTAAATGCCCCAATTAAAATAAAAATTTTGTTGGGTATTATAATATTCCCTTAAATCCCAAGTTGAAACATCGTCTACGGAAACAAATAATCTTACAAAATTTACTACATTTTCTAATAATGTGATATTATTGGTATAAATACGTAGTACTTGTTAGACGAGTCTAGTAAAAATGTACAGAAATGTTATAAAAAGAACAGGATATGTTTTCATATTTAATTATTTAAATGATATTAACAAAGCAAACAATATTTTGATCTTTTAATCGCATAATACTTCATTAGTATACGTGTAGTAAAATTTGTTACATTAATATTTTCTGTGTAGAATAACATTTAATCAATGTTGAATCAATATTATCGAAAAATGTTGAATCAACATTATTCACCATTTTTGAGTAACATTGTTAAGTATGTAAAATTGATTAAATGATATTCATATTAATGCAGTAATCTCTGTCAATGTTATTTCAACTTGATTTTAACGGGCATTCAAAGATTGATTCAATTTTTCCAGAATATTGATTCAACAGAACTTATAACGTTGATTCAATATCGAATTAACTGCTTCCTGTTACAAGGGAGGTAATTATAAACGGAACATAATATTTTTTACAATTTCTAAAAGAAATCATGGGTTTTGTCTCAGATTTGACTAACTATTCATTCAAATTGTGTGTAGTTCTTCTGGTTGCATTGCCAGAAACAATATGAAAAATTCATATTTTTGCGTGTATAGTTCAGAATTTATATTTTACAAAAATATAAATGTTTTAAATTCGATCATATATTTTTTCTCCGATTTAACTTACATTTAAATTTATTGGCCATAAATGTCAAAGTATGTAACGTTAAAGAATCATATACGTCAATCCAAATTGAATCATCATAATTGTCAGAAGAAAGCAAATTAAGATGTATTTGGATTTGCAAGATATCCAAACTTGCAAGTGACGCTTGTCCAAAGAAATACCATCAAACATGAAGAAAACCGGTCGGAAGTATTATATATTTGCAGGAAAAAACTTAGTATTCGACCTGACTGAGAAACTGACAAACATGCGTTCAAATCTCGAAGAAATTTTTTTTTTTTATTCAAATTCAAAATAATTAATTTAAAATAAAAATCATAGATATGAATAAAACTTAGCATTTAATGATTAAAAAAATGTAAAATGTATATGTCTTAATTTTAATATAAGCAGAAAATTTTTGTTTAAATAATCAGCTATGATTGATTGTTAGGTTTTAATTAAAACACAAGAGTCTACTGACTTCCATAAATCAAGCATTTGAAATGTTAAATTATCCAATAAGAAGAGTCGGGAGTATCATATAAGTATGCAGAATCTGTCATTTTTGCCGATTAATTGCAGCATCTGATTGCGCGAACTCGTAGTTGAAAGTTGAATGAATTTAGAGCGGCTGAAAAAGCGTTGGGTCAACGACGCGCAAATATTTCAATTACCCGACATAGTCGACGCAATTCTACCCACGCATCACCATCTTCTTATAATTCCGCCAAGCCAGGATAAAAATGCTTTTTATGACTTAAGCAAGTCGCCGAAGATTTGTTCTACTTTAAAAAATTATCTTATTTTGATGAATTTTGAAAAAACTTTGCATTAAAACAAAATTTCTCATAAAGTAATAAAAAAAGTATAAGTTCAATATCTGTTGAGAAAATGAGTTAATTTAATTAATGGAACTGTGATCATTATTAAAATAAGTATTTATACAAAAACTATATTATGATATAATAATAGAATCTGATATTCTTATTATAGAAAGAATTTAACTACCGTAAGCTGTGAAAAATGTTATTATAGAAACTTTAATGATTTTATGGTAATTTCTGGATAAGATAAAGTTGATAACATTTCCGTATAATAAATATTTTCGTTGTATCCATAATATTTTACATTATTTAAATCTGAAATAAATTTTCAGAGTATAAACGCATTTTGGTTGTATGTGCATTTTTTAAATAAGTGTAAAAATATATATTTTGTAACTATAATTTATATTTTTGAAATAAAAATGAGATATAATTATGACAAGTACGATGATTGATGCAATACATTTTTCTGTTTTTAAGTAACTGTTTACCTAAGTACATTAATACATTCAAATGTAAAAATTTGATCATCACAGATCAGTTTTAAAGAAAATGAATTAATTAATTATAAACATCATCACTGGAACTGTTTTAAAATAAATGAGATAATTCGAAAATTATCTCATATATATAAGTTACATAAGTGTTAAATAAGTGAGAAAACAAAATCAAAAAATACATCTTGTTTTTTTTTTTTTGTATTTTTTTTGATCAAATTTATGTAATTTTTAAATTAATAATTAAGGAGTTTTAATTTTAAATTAAGGAGTAATAATTAAAAAAAATGTGAAAAAAGTGAATTGTATTTTAATGCCTGCCTTCTTTTAATGTTATTCATTTATTATTTTTTTTAAGAAGAAAAGAACATGAAGTTACATTCCTTTTAGGTATAAATATTTAATGTAACTTTTTTCTATTTAATTAACTACAAAAATTATTATAAATTAAAAAAATATTTGAACTTTTTGATGGAAATAACATTCACATATTTACAAGATATATTCAAATATCTTCAGCAAATATTAATTTCAATAATGATCATAGTTATTGAATAAATGATCACTTTTGTTTAAAAAGTATAGCTTCTTAACGATAAAGTTGTATATTTTGTTTTTGTATACGTTTATCATTAAAACACATATAATTTTTATGTTTAAATAAATTAAAATCAAATGATAAGATTGAATATTTCAGAAAAAACACACAAAAGAAATTTTTACTAGTACAACAAATGAATAATGTATAAATAAATATTTAATAATTTGATTGTTCAAGAAAAAAATGTTTAATCGTTTATGAAAGAAAAGCTTAAAAAAATATTAAATACAGCTTATAGTATGATTTATTATAAGATTATAATAATAATCAATTTTAACAATTTATAAAATAAGTCCTCATAAAGTAGCACGCGGTCTGATATTTCGAACTTTTGAAAAAATATTCCGAATTTGGACATTCTCAAATTCTAATATCTTATTAAAACGAATAAACGTGTTCAATCATATAGAAACCTATCATGATTGTTGATTAAGTAATAAACCATTGTTTTAAGTTGTAGATAAACAATAATTGTGTATAAGAGAAACAAATAGAAATGTATGTATAACGAATTTCATGTTATTTTATTTTGAACTTACAAAATAAAATTATATAAATTTAACAAATAATTGTTTAATTAGAAAAAAGTTGACAGTTATTATTAAAGAAATATTGTTTAGTACAACCTAGTCCGTATTATATAATTATAACTTAATGTTTATTCATATTTAGTATAAAGATTGTATACTAATTTTTTCAAATTTTCAGCCAGATTTTGCGAAAAACATTTGTTAATTTGAAAAACAATTAAATAAAGTGGATGTTAAATAAAAATTTTATTTAACAACAATATTTAAAAGTATTTTATTATAAAATAATTTTCTAAAATGTTGTGTTTACAAGAATTGTATGTTCAATTTGTTATCGCGTCAAGATAAAGTTTTTTCAAAATTCACGTCAAAAGTCTTCACGTTAATAAATGAAATAAACATTTGATATAAAAAAAATGTGTAAATAATAAGAATACAAGTCTATATTGAGCGACCCTACAAATAAAAAAAAATGTTTTTTCTTGTTAGCTTCAGACGAAAAATAATTATATCATTAATTTACTATATAATAATATACATAATAATATAGCTGTAACCATATTATGAACATTATCAAATTATTATATAATAAATTATAATTTATTTCATATTTTGAATTAATCGCAAAAATGCATATTATATTAATCATAAGATCAATTTTCAAGGTTAAAGGTTCAAGTTTCAAGGTCATATACGATGTTTCTTCAGTAAAAGAAACCATGAATGAAGTTGAGCAAATCTACATGGAAGTTAGATTATTTATTTCTTCCTCTTTTTTCATTACTTTTGTATTTTGTATTAGCAACAACGAACCGAGTGAGAAAAATTGTAAAGTTCGTTTATATGCGTCGAGCTTGAGTGTCCTCGTGCGGCAAAGTCCCATGCGAACGTTGTCCGAGCCACGTGCCTCCGCAGCCAAAAGTTTAAGAACTGAAGAACACAGGGCAAACGAAATCGCAGAACAATCAACAAAACGTCATGTCGACTATACGAAATTCGACTTTTTTTGTGTTCGCAGACTTTTTTCAACAAAAAAGGGGAGAGAATAGAAAAAAAAGGAAAAAATGATA
Source organism: Gryon sp. ZL-2020 (assembly GCA_022817425.1). NCBI lineage: Eukaryota > Metazoa > Arthropoda > Insecta > Hymenoptera > Scelionidae > Gryon > Gryon sp. ZL-2020. The sequence goes on from JABFPJ010002008.1 coordinate 4,654, forward strand.
AAATCTCGAGAAACTTTTCTGATTATACATTAGAAATAAAATTAAGTGGTAATCAGGGTTTTACGTTGACAAATTCGCATTATTTTAACAATGCACAACTTTTTATTTATTAAGTTTTCTAATGTACAATGAAATAGACTGTTCGTCAACTTAAACGGTGGATTGTTTTAGTAGAAACGATATTAAATTAAATTTGTGTATATTTATAAAATAAAATTAATGAAACATTTGTAAATAAGCATTTGTAGATGTTAATATTGTTTGTATTATTTATTGCTTTACTGATACGTTTGGTACGAAAATAGATCAAATAATTTTAATGTAGTTATTGATAAAATTTCAATATTAAATATAAGTCAATAAACGGAGACTATGATCATAAATAGATTTGATTAGTATCAAAGAATAATCATAAATGTGTTACATTGGATAATGTAAAATGCTGGCATATTTACTTGTACAAGCAATGTTTATTTTTATATTTTCTGAACAAATATAAAAATAAAGAATGTACATGTACATCAATTTTTATTTAAATATAAAATAGTGTACATTACATAAATTCTATGTATGTTCAATTAATCCCTTATATAACTTAAAATATCAAATTATATAATTTTGTAATTATAAGAGACGTTGATAACATAATTTAATCCGATGTTTGTTTTTTTTCTGATTAAAATACTTTTACAATTAATTTTTTCAGTAAAGTAATTAAAATAATGAATAATTACAAGTGAAATCAAAATCATACTTTTTAAACAAAAAGTCTTGAAATAAAATGTGTGTTAGTTGAATTAAATATCTGAAATAAAAAGTTGATTATTACATTTTTTTATTTCGAAACTTACCTTTTTATTTAAATTAATATAAAAAAGAATGCGATAAAAGTGGTAAAAAAGAGTTTTTCTTTTCTTGTTGTTTGTTTTAGATATAAATAAACAAATAATTATGATTAATTTCTATTAACCGACCATTTAGTGTAAACAAATAGGCACGAGTCGTTTGACCCGAAATTCGATCAACGAACTGTCGTTCCGAACTGATGCGACTATCTCTCCATTTGTCAGCTCCTCAGCTCGTTTGTCGGTCTCCTGACTTACCACAAAAGTTGAACTTGTACAGATCATACTTATCGTGCATATATATTTTATATCCAAATATATATTTATGTATATATGTCATTCACGATATTTTGGGGAAAGTAGAGGATCGGTTGCGATAGATTCATTAATGTTGTTTACAATAATTTATCGCTTACATTAAAATTCAATCATTTATGAATTATTTTATATTTACAAATTTATTAATCAAATCAAAATAGAATATAAAGAAAAAGGGGAAAAAAGTGAAATCATTGTATTGAAAATAAAACTGTTGTCAAAATGATAAAATTGTTTGCTCCGAAATTTCGTCATGTCAAAATGAAATCAATATAAAAAGTTACGCAACTATGCGCATGTACGCAAAATGTTGGTTGTCTAAAGGTAAAATGAAACTCAGTGAACGTACCAGAAAAGCGCACCAGAGCTTGAGAAATAACGTACCCGAGAAGTTGGAATGCAACTGTCCAATGTTGGGAATCAAAGGGAAACGAAAGGGTGAATTTGTTTTTCAGCAAATAAATTGGCTTCGGCTGATTAAATGAATTAGTGTCACGCGATCGTTGACGAAAATGAACTTCTCTCCGTGAAATGTCGGGAGGGGAAGAAGATGTTTACGTATCGCGCTAAGATCCGCCGCTGACTCACCTAACTTACTAGTGATGAAATGTCCTGGACGATTGTATCAAAACGCGCGAATTCGGCGGCTCTCGCAATTCAATAGCCCCCTTAGTTTTGTTTTAATAGATCAATTCCCGAACCAAACAGCCTTGGCGTCGTGTGCTACGTCTCTAGTTTGCCAGAAGATCAATTTCAAAATGGCGCACCAACCTTCTTCCTCAATCGCTACGTCATCGTGCTTCGTAATCGCCGGAAGACGACGGTGCTGCCATAACATGCGCGCCAAATTTCAATTTAAATGTATTTCAAGATACATTTTTTTCGTGTTTTATAATTTCAATCTGAATTAGTCAAACGAATTCAATGTTGCTAATTTTGATTTATATTATTAATATTATTTTCGATGTTGCTTTTGAAATTGAATTTATCATTTAGTTAGACTAAATTGGCAGCAAATTTTGAATTATTGATATTTATATTATAATAGAATATAAATATAATATAAAATGTCAACAACAAAATTCAAAGATCACAAGATTTTAAATTCATATTTTTTAAGTTTTGGAACGTGCAATTTATACAGATTTGTTTCTTCCAAAATTGTTTATTGAATATATTGATTAACAATTATTTATTAGATACAAATTTGAATTAAACGTTAATCAGTAATATAAAATCAAAAATAATTTTACGGAATAACAAAGTAAAAATTATGTGTAAAAGGACGACAAAAAAATTAAAAATGAATTATCGATATGATAAATATAAATAAATTTAAAAAAATATCCTTTTTTATGTGATCTTCTCTTTTTTAAACTAAATTTATTTAAATATTTAAAATAATATTTTATATTTTTTTAAAAATGTTCTTGAAATGAACTGCATTTTTTATTATTCAGTCGCTAGATTCGGTATAATTAATTAATAAAACAACCTTACAAAACTAACAAAAATCTATCAAAAATAATAAAAAATTTAACAAAACACGGTGACAAAATAAATAAATATACGATTCAAGAACTTTTAACATACAAATCTTAGATTGTTGACAAAATAAATAAATATACGATTCAAAAACTTTTAACATACAAATCTTAGTTTGTTTCAAGCTTGTTTTTCTATTCGTTAGCATTGTTAAACAAACTAATACACTAAACAAACTACTATAAAGTAAAATATTGGCCCTATTGTAAAGTCCGTGTGCACGGAATGTCTTTATATGCTCAGGGGATGTCTGCACGTGTTGTATGATAAATAACATTGACACGGAATGTCACGGCTGTACGGTCCGTACGCACGGAAAACGGAACGTACCAAGTAGTCACGTTCTTTATATTCATTTTTAAAAATGATGTTTTAATGTATGTAAAAGTTAATTTAAATTCATGTTTCCTTTGATGCAAAAAATATTTCATTAAACTTCGACATTTTATCAAATATTGAATGAAAATATTAAAAATTTGTTTATTTATTTGAAAATGTAGAAAAAAAAGTATAAAATATATGGAACTTTTTATCGATTAAAAAGAAGAATTGAATCTTATGTAGACTTTTATATAATTTTGAAACATTGAAAGTTGAATTTTCATGAAAAGCCATCATTTGCTGGAGAAAAAATATGCATTTGTCCACAAATTAAACATATAAAAGACGTAAAGATAATTTTAGTGATTATTGTATTGTAAAAAAATTAAAAGTCAAATTTTCATGTAAAGTAAATTTTGATCATATCTTCAAAGTATTAAAGCAATTTTCTTTTTATGGCATACTTTCAAGTATCTTCAAAGACTTTAAGATAAATTTTAAGACAATATTTGAAGGAATGCAGCTTTTTCAATTTTATTTAAAACATTATTAAGATTAAAAAAATGTGATTTTAAAACAACTCAAAAAGTGACTCATTTAAGAAAACTCGTAAATTATTCTCTGTATTTTATAAAAACTCATCCTCTTAAACGAGAAGTCATAAAACAATTGCATGTTCAAAGTAGTGTTAAGACATCAATAACTTCGATAAAGTATTAAGGAGAATAAATGTCTTTTGGTCTAATTTATAATCCCTTCAGTATTACAATTTCCAGAACTCTAAGGGATGTTGTTTTTAGAAAAAAAACATGTGTTACACACATTGCAAGGATTACGAAATTACAGTGTTAAAATTTTAAAATTGTAATTTAAAAAATTAGTATCAAGCAAATCCACGTGGCGCTGTATTCGATATTTTGTTTTGAGTTCTATATTTATAATTGAGTTAAATTAATTAATTATCAAGGAATAATATATACAATTTAATAATAGAAAATTTACCTTATTAATTTTTAATATAAAAAATAAATTTCATACTTAATTTTATATTAATTCGTATAAATATAAAATTCAAGTTTGAATAAGATAGATAGAAAACAGGTTTCGATAACATAAGAAAAATTCGACATTTCGAGGTTAGTTTGTTGTTTATACATTTTTTGTTACAAACTCAATATAATTTAACCTTAAAAATTATGTCAATTAATTAAAATTCTTAATTTTTAGAAATAAAACTGCTAATAAACAAAATATTACATTCCAAAAAAATTGAAACAAAACCTTATTTGGTATAATAAAAGAATATCTCACCTTCAACAGATTCCGAAAAAAAGGTTATTTGGAAAGGCGAATTTGTGAGCTACTCATTTTGAAAAGCATCTTGACCTTTGATCAACAATCAAAAATTAGAAAGTCAAATGTTTACCGTAAGTCATCATCGCACTATCTAACAAAATTATAGAAATTCACCCGAAGCCATATGTGCAGTGTAAAATGGCGTTCAGTAGCAATGCGCTGTCGTCTTTATAGACGCCATTAGTGTTTTGGTTATATTTACAATTGACGATTATTATCAATTGACAGTCAACTTTCAAGTTTCAATCTAGCACGAATGAAAACTCTATATTGGATAAACAAATGAACCAATTTCAATGGCTGAGCCGGAGGAAAGTAAGTTTTGTTCAATTCACTTGAAGAGTCATCTGTTTTTAATAATTTTGTTTAGGATCTCTTGAATTCACTTTGTTTATGATTTTAGTAACTTTATGCTTAATTTCCAATTTGTTTATCGTTTTAACATTTTGTATTTAGGAATAAAAAAGATATAATTTTTTACTTTTTAAATTTCAATATACAATCAATGTTTGATTAATAATTAAAATTTTTATTTTACTCAAACAAACAATAATAATTTATTATAAAAGTAAATGTTTTTAACATAAAAGATGGTTAATTAAAAATTGATAAATTTATTTTATCGTAAAAATTAATTAATATTTAAATTTTTTTATATAGCTGCTAACGTGACGAACAACAGTCAAGAGATGCAAGTGGAATTTATTCCAGAGCCTAATGATGAAGTTCAAGTTATTGATGTGGAAGAAAATCCATCTTCTGGTAAATGTTCCATTTTTCTCAATTAATTTATTTATAAATGCATATTCGTATAAGTATTTTTTTTATGACTTGAACTTTTTGTCTAAACCTGTTGATCTTTGCAAAATTCGAATATAATAACAAAGCAATATCATGTTTCATATCTATATATTATCAGATGGAATTTGTTTTGGTATTTGTCATAATTAATTTCAAATGTCTATCAATTTAATGGTATAACTTTTAAACAAATGTTTGAGGCTGATTATTATAAATAAATCATTTATATTGTTTAATAATTACAGATGGTCCTGCTAAGAAAAAGAAAAAAGTGACGGAAGAGGAAGAAAGGAACATTCCAAACATAAGCTTGGACGATAGTGTTAGCGATGAACAAAAGTGTTCGATATGTTTAGATATGTGGAGTAATTATGGTGAACACAGACTTTGTTGTTTAAAATGTGGTCATTTATTCGGATTAAGTTGCATTAAGAAGTGGCTGGAACCGCTAAGAACTGCTGATCGAAGGTGCCCAGAATGTAACACAAAAGCCAGCAAACGAGACATTCGAGTTCTTTATGCTAAAAAATTGATTGCTACAGATACTGCCGAGCTGGAAAAAGTACTTATTCTATTCAATGATTGTTCTGATTATTCAATGATTCATTTAAAGTATTTGATTTGATTATATATAAACATGAATTAATTAATTAATATTTTGAATTATGTAGGTAAAACAAGAACTCGAAGATTCAGAACGAAAACGAGTAGTACAGGAGCAAACGATAAATTATCTGAATACGAGAATTCAGGCTTACGCATCTGAAATATCCAATTCTGAAGCAATAATTGCTAATTTAAAAAAACTTTTGGATCGTGAACAAACGAGAGTGTCGTCATTTTTGACCAATGTAAGTAATATTGATATAAGCTCAGAAGGACAATGCCGCGTTATGGCGTACAATGCCTGGCATCGTACGTTGATTGCGACGACGGTGGCTCATTCTCAACGGGCAAACGTAGACGAACATGGATATCGCAAAGTCATACTCGACACCATGTCAGCGTCCACGTTTATACCCGCACACAGCAAAAGTATTCGGGATATTACGTTCTCCAGCGTTGATCCAAATATTGGGTTAAGCGTAGGCTTCGACGCACAAGCTGTACTTTTTGATGTTAGATCATGCAGTGTCGTAAGTTTTCCATTTTACAGCCTTCTTTACATAATAATAGTAATTAAAAATACATAAATACACATAGAAAAATGTGTGGTATATTCACTACACATTTTGATTACCCTTTTTCGATATTTTGTTGCGTCCAAATTTCGTAACGGTCAGAGCTGATTTTCAGCAGTCTACTACTGTTGTAGTGAACTATATTTACAGAATTTGGAGTGAATATAGTTAAACATTTTCTATGTGTGTAAAATGTTAAACTTGAACAATAAATGATCTTTTTTTTAGTGTTTTTAGCAAACAAAATTACAATTTTATTTTTTTTAGATGCACAAATATAAACAGGCAAACACTATGTTTTGGAGCTGTTGTTGGTCAAAAGATAATGGGAACAATTTTTACGTTGGAACACAACACGGTCATATTCTCAAATATGATCTAAGAAATCTTTCTGGTTCGCTGGAAACAGTTGAAAACTTAGATCGGTAATGTTATATTATGAGTAATAATCAAGATTGATTTAATTACTATTGCATATATGAGTGGTCAATCTTTTGAATTTAATTTTCTTTTGGTAACTTATTCTATAGTTTGCATTGTTTAATGAAACTTAATTTACATTTTTTGTTTAATAATTGTTAAATAATATATTTAAAAGCAAAGTCACTATACTATACACTCCATTATTATAAACGAAATTAATACAAGTTTGATTATGTTTGTAGATCGCCTGTAGCTTCACTAGCTTCCGTATCGGAATTTATGTCGCCGCATTATGGTGTAAGTGGATTTATCAGCTGCAATTTAAATAGTTGTTACGCTTATATGCAACACGGTGGTGCCGCAGTGTCGCATCGCTTAAATATTAAAGGTCCATTTATGAGTGTGAGATTTGACGATCTTAGCAAGCATGCGCTGGTCTCGTGTCGACCAAATTCTGCCAATATGACGCCCCACGTGCGACATTATGTGTGCATCATAAGCAAAGACAGTCAGAATGAGCCGCATTGTCAAATCGTGCACACACTCAACGGTGGCACAACGCAACAACGACTGTCACGGCCGTGTCATGTGTATCTGCCGGACGACACACTTGTAGCCGCGAGCAACGAAAGCACAAAGTCGGTGCAACTTTGGAGTATAACGAGCGGCGAAAAAGTCCACGAATTGCCGGTATCGGCGCCGGTTATTGACACGTGCAGCTTTCGCAATGACGATGTGTTTTTGGCAATGCTTACGCCACACAAGATTATGATTTACAAACATGAAGCGCCTTCACAAAGTCTGTGATATCTCGATGTCATATTTTTATTTTAAATTAAAGCTCAGAAGAATTAGAACAAGAATGTATGAAATTTATTATAATTATTATATGTCAGTATTTGTGGAGTTTATAATAAAAGTATTTTTATAAGTTCAACATTGGATGAATATTCAATTGATTAAGGCACATTTTAGGTAAATAAGAGAACAAGTTTGAAATAATAGAAACACAGATAAAGTTGGAGATAGTAAATTTTTCGGAGAAAAAATAAGGGCTGAAAATTGCATTAAATTGAAAGACATATTTGTGGTTTACAATATAATGACAGCCAATTTCACTTTCAATTGTAATTTACTTTTATTTGTGTTTTGAAACCGCATTTACTCAATTATGTTTAGAATAAACACATCCTAAAATCATTTACTTTGTTTAGCATTTCAAAACATTTTTACCTGGTGACACAAAAATATTTTATTGCTTTACGATAAAACAAAGAAATAAGAAAATAAATAAGTATATTATAAAATGCGATAATACTGGGCAACTTTAAACTGTGGTTTTTTCGAGATTTTGACAAATGAAGTTACCTGCACTTTTGCTCAAAATCTCAAACTTATCAGAATGAAAGGCTGTAAAGATATTTCACCGGTCTGAACTTGTTTCAATTAATTGTTGTTTAACTAAACCTTATTTATATTATTTTTAACGCAAAAGTAGCGATAATTTAAGATTTATCGATTATTTCGAAAAGTGTCAATATGTTGTATAAATAAATAATTTTGCATAACTTAAATATTTAAAATAATTGTCTGTATTAAAGTTGAAATATGTTATAAAAAATTTGCATCAAAATTCAAATATACATGTTATCCATTATAGACAATATTTTTTATCAAAGTAAAGTGATTCTGTTTAATTTCTGTTTAATAGTTGTGGAATTTATTATAAAGTGCAAAAGCGAGGGTTCTCTCTTCATATTATTTTGTTAGAATTGTTTTATAAAATTTAACAAAAAAAGAAATTGACTTTTTTTAGTTAAGCTATTCATAAATATTAGTATCTAATAACATAACTCAAGTTTTAAATTCTAAAATCTATATCGCATGACATTACTCGTATCTTAATCAATTTCATATAATTGCAATTTTTAAGTTCTTTGGTACATTGATAAATAACTAAGTATGAATCAACAATTTTATTAAATTTTGCACTAATGAACAACTTTTCTTTTATTGAAAAAGACATTTTTTTATAAGTTTGTAAAAATCTTTTTTTTTGCGCGCGCAATAGTATAAATCACATTGGATCAAGATTTCCCTTTTCTTAATTGACTGTAACATATTTTACGAGTTCATCATATAACTTATTTGAATTGTTGGATTTTGTCATTTGTTTGAATATTATTGACAACTAATAGGATTCGTGAACATAAAAAGGAAGAAAGCTATTTATCGCTAACATTTTGAGTGAGTCAGACATGATCCGCCAGACCAAAAGACCCGAAATCAGCCAATAGAACCCGAGGTCCCGACAGTAAAAACTCCCTCCACCGTAGCCAAATTTAACATATATATAAAAGAGCGGCCGATTTAAAATGTAGTTATTGCTGACAGATTTAAGTGAGTGTCACCAAAGACTCAAAAACAGTACTTTGTATATATAATAAAATTTATTTATTTAATATTATTGTTAATTATATATATATTTTTATACGTATTTCAAAATGGTTGTGAATCAAATGGAAATTAAATTTTTCGATGAAATATCACCCAAAGAAGTGTACTTCAAGACGGATATAAACACAAGTGTTACAGGTAAATTTTTTATAATTTTAATGTTAAAAAATGTAAGTTGTATTGATACTGGACAATAAGTAAAGTGATCAAATAGAACGTTTTATAAACATTCGAAAGGAAACAAATTAAATTTGATACTTTAAACGATTACATAACGCCTTTTGAATTTTATTTGTTCGTTATTGTTTAAACAAAATAGTATATTTGTTTACGAGTGAAATTAGCTGCAAGCTGTCACACGAGTAAAGAACGAGTATTTTTTGTGCTTGTGGAACGTGCATAAATAATTCTTATTTGCACGAGTGTGCGTAAAAGTCGTTTTACGCATCGAGCGAAGTTAGTTGCGAGTTCATAACACGACTTTTACGCACGAGTGTCAACAAGAATGCTTACGCACGTGCTGCACAAGCACAAAAAGGAAAAATATTTATGATATATAAGTGCATGGAATATTTTAAAAGAACATGGAAAATTTTTGAAACTTTCGAAGAATTTTGGGATGGGATGGAAAATTTGGTCGATGGGAACGTGGAAATATAATATTCTAAGATTTACGTACGAATTCATATACGTACAAATTTGTGACTAGTTGACAATCTTAAATATTTAAGGGACTTTTGTTATGGTTTTACCGACCTATCCTTTCTTATAACTAAAAGTCAGAAAACTAATCATAAAATCTTTTGTTGGACGTTGGATTCAAGTTAAAATTTGTATAATCGGATTTTCAAAATTTATGTTTCTAATAAAAACTTCAAATTTTAAAAAACGCGCGCTGATTAAGATTATTAGATAAGCTTATTAGATATCGTAAACATTATACTTGATAATATTACTGAAACATACTTAAAATATCAGCAAATATATTTAATTTGAAATAATAAGCTTTAATGCTTATGTTTTTAATTACATTTAAAATTCATTAAAATACACGTTTTTAATAGTTCAACTGAAGAAATGCATAATTGCATGTATTTATGATGTATGATTAATTGTAATTTCGTCATATAAAATTAAAAACATTTATATAGTTAAAAATATGTTACATTTTATAATAAAATTAAATAAATTCTATTGAAAGTACATTTTATTTGCGCCTGTTGAAAAATTGAAGTACAGATATGCCACTGGAAAAACTGTTGGGGAAACCCACCGGGGGAAATTGACTGCAAGATCATTAAAATATTTGGAGAAAAGTATCGTAAAAATGACGTGAAACAGACTGCGATTATTTAAGTGAAAAAGATGACTTTTTCGTTAAATGTCATTATCTTTGAACATGAACGGTCCCTATAATTACCTTTTATAGTTTAGATCTTATCTCTCGGAATTAGTACCAGCAAGAACACGTAAAGGTGCAGTGTCATGAATCTGTAAAACTCAAATATTTTTCTAGCAATTTCTAATACTTCGATATGTTCTTTGAACAACTTCGTAAGAGCATTAAATTCTTAAATAATAAATATTTATATTCATTACTTGAGAGTACATAGATTCGTACAAAAAAGGCAAAAGGAAATTATGATTTTATCTCGGCATTTTAGGTATTCTTTTTACCTTCGATCCGTTCATGTTGGATCTTGTCTTTTAGGTTCTTTTGATTCTTTCAGTTTTCTTTGCCCTTTCATTTTTGACACTTCATAAGGGACTGCACTTTTAGTGTATTAGTGTTATCATAATCAACTGTAAAGAAGCGCAATTTAGATTTACGAGGAACTTGTATTATATATTTAAAAATAAAAATTATATTATATTACAATCTACATCCTATTATTAATTATTACTATATTGCTAAATTATTTATAATCCATAAATATAATTTAATGAAATCATTCATTTTTTAAATTATTTTCTTTAATTTAAAAGCACTATTTGACGGTTAAATAATGCAGTTAAAAATGTTTCAAATAGTTCATAACTTTTCAGAAACAAACTTAAATAATGATTGCAAAAATTTAGATGCCATTTGAGGTAGGTTCAATTATAGATTTTATAAATATTATTTGCCACGAAAATAAACTCAAATATTAATTTACACAGTAGTAGAAGTAGAAGTATTTTGTAGTTAATTTCTCTAAACTAATAATGAATACTTGTTACAGAATCAGATAAAAGGAGACTGAAAGCCGCAATCAAGCAAGAAAACAAGGACGCCATTCTGAATTTACTGAAGAGATTTGCCATCGACAGAAGCAGAGTGGAAGAAATCCTGAGCGACCTGCTGTTCCACGTAATATCGTCATTCGACTGCGACTGCGATATTATACCTATTCTCGCTTCGTTCGGTGCCAACGTTAATTCAACAAACTCCAAAGGATGTTCGCCACTTATCATCGCCATCAAACATTCAAACAAAAATGCCGTTCGTCAGCTACTAGAATTAGGAGCAAATGTGAACGTCAGAACCGAAAAAGGATCCACAGCTTTGCACTATGCTCTACAAAAAGAAAAGCCTTGCGATCCTGAAATCATCAATCTGTTATTGCAATTTAGCGCTGACGTCAATTGTCCAAACAACTCAGGATTAACTCCGTTAACGATAGCAGTAAAAAGACAGAATAAATCTGCAGTTGAAAATCTTCTGAAAAGTGGCGCCGATGTCAATGTCAGAACCAAACAAAACATGACTCCACTGCATTACGCGGTAATGAAGACAACCAATGACTTAGACATTGCACAGAATTTATTAAAATTCGGCGCAGATATCAACTGCAAGAACAACAAGGGCCAATCACCTTTGGCCATTACAAGCAGTCGCGACAATCTGCCGATGACGACGCTGTTATTACGCAATGGTGCCGATGTCAATTTGCAAAATCGCGACTTGTTCACGGCTTTGCACTTTGCTGTTAACTTTGCCGGAAATAATGTCATCAATGAACTTGTGGACAATGGTGCAGACGTGAATGCCGAAGCTTTGCGTCAAATTACGCCGATGTATTGTGCGATTCATAGGAAGAATGTGGAAATTGCGAAATTGCTGATTTCGAAGGGAGCTAGAGTGAAGGATCACGATTTCCTGCACGACGTTTGTCGATTCAACTGTCCGTTAGAATTTATTAAGTTACTCATTGACGAAGGAGTGGACGTAAATATGCGAGACCAAAAACAACGAACTTGTCTACATTATGCGGTGAAGAAAAATAGTATCGATAGTATTAAATTGCTCTTAGAAAATGGAGCAGATGTAAATGTTGTGGATCAATTTGGACTGTCACCATTGCAGTTGTCTATTAACGAAGAAAGGGAGGATATAACTGAGTTACTTTTAAAGCATACCATAGAACTGAAATCCTTCGGCGAACGTATTAATGAAAAAAATTTAAAGTGTCTCAGTAGTTATAGCAGCGGCACTTTAAGCAGATATGAAGTCAGATGTGAGATGGAAGTTGAGCGAATTAAGAACGACGTAATTAGTGAAGATCATTGTTTCTCGTTGTACGATGTTATAATAAAGCCAGCAGATCGATTCTTGTTATTGCTGCAGGACAACGCTGTTAGATTAAAATTAGAGAAAACAAATTATAGACTTAAATATCCTATTTTTTCGAAGATAATAGTTCATCGTGTGGAGGAGATCGTGGAAAAAGCGAAGCTTTATAAAAAATTTGCAACAAAGATTCGCGAAATTTTAGATAAAACATTTTTGTTGCCAACTAATGTTATTTATGAAATTATGCGCAACTTTAATGAAAGTGATATGCAACAATTAGTTAATACCCATTTGTTATGATACTTGTTGATCTTTTTAAGTAGAATTAAGTTTTTTGTTGTGAACAGTATTGTTATTAATTATAAGTTAGTTTTAGTAGTTCAGAGATGCTTTTACATCTCTGTTAACGTGAATGCTGTGATTCTTTTAATAGTACAATTTTTGTCAAACAAAATATATTTTATAACTTTTATATCGAATTTTTATAATAAAATTTGCTTAGCAGATTAACTTTGGTCTCATTTGTTCTTATTCCTCGATTTAATTATATATAACAAGAATATAGTGCAAAAATAAATTATTTATTACAAATACATTCTCTCTTAAAAATTAAAAAAAATTATATAATTATGTATAAATTGAATGGTAATACTGTTAAATCTGTAAAATTGTTATCTAAAAAATGACAATAAAGTCTTTTCAGCTGCAAAATCACATTGACTTTCATTGGCTATTTTCTTTTTTGGTGAACTTTCCAAAGAACTTGGTTTTCGCTTGTTTGACATTTCATCGCTTGTTTCCAACCTATTCATATCCATCTGCAAACTTTGAGCCACGTGATAATCTTGGTGTTCATTAATCTTTTCAATACAAATCAGTTGTCCACACTTACTGCATTTCACGTAATTGTCATCACATTCTGTACTGCTTCTAGTTTTAATAAAGAAACTTTCAATTGACTTTCCTTCGCTTTTCCTTCCCTTTTCATTTTTCGCTTTAGTGACTTTGGATTTTACAATTTTCGGAGATGACTTTTTGTTGGTTTTCTCAGTTTTCATCAATAAAGCTGCTTCTTTTTGCAAATAATCTGGTAAACAGGATAAAATTTCTGGATCAATATTGTCTAGATCTGGAAATATCTCCTTCAATTGTACTGAAACATTTTCTTCGTTATTCTCAACTGAGTGATTCATTACTGATGTTTCATCTTCAATCGTTGAATTGGCAACTTGACATTCAGTTGCATCCGAACTATTTATCGAATTTTCATTAACTTCTTCCTTGATAATTGGATTGTCCTTAAGAATATTAGCGAAATATGATTTTTTCAATTTTTCGGAATCATTTAATACTTTCTTCTCCTCGTTTTCCTTTACAGACTTCGGCGATGGGATATTATTTACAAGTTTGAAAAAACTGTGTATCTTTTTAATTTTTACCGGTTCAGTCTCAGGAATGTCTTCAGATACATTTTCGTTGTCTACTTTGACACTCACTTCATTTTCTTTCATATTTTCATCTTTGCTTGTCTTTGTTTCGTTCTTCATTTCCATTTTGTCTTGTGTTTCATAAACAGACGTACTTTGACTTTCGTTTATGTTACTTTTTTTGCAAATGGAGTTACTTGAAGAATCGCATTTGTCAATTTTAAAAAAGTTTTTAAAATGCTCACTCCCTTTGACTTGAACAAACTTCGCTGCTGATAGACCAAGAAATGCTATTGGATGAGGAATTTTACTAATCACATCGATACACTGACTTACGACTTTTTCGTGTTTATATGAGTTTAATGTTATGGACTTTGATTGTGAAACTGTCGTATTATTCTGCTGAAATTGATAACTTAGTGTAAGTAGAGTTGCGCGACGTTCATTTTCTTCGCTGTCTTGTTCCAGTCGTTCACAAACTTCGGCAGCTAATTCTCCCAGCCAATGTTTGATCTAAATGAAAATGTGTTATTAATATATTAATACAAATAATTCGAAAAAAATTGAGATATCCAGGAACTGGATAATAATATTAATAATTAAAAATATAAAATTTTTCAATACACAATGGACACCCTAAAAATAAAATGAAAAATTGGAATATTACATTTTCTGCAGTAGTTAATACTTGTTTTCCCGGAAATCTTTTACAAGCGCCAATGGATTTAGGAACGAGTCTCGTTGTAACAGGTTCATTATCAATACCACGAGCAATATTATACAACCATAAGCTGCAAATAAAAATCATTTTTTATTTAAAATAAACATTCATTAAAAAAGATATATTTATAATTGTTTAAATAAATGGAAGAATTACCCAGTTTTTTCGTCAAATCGATTTTGCAGATGTTGCAGTGAATACTGAAGTAAATCTGACATCACATTACATCTGAGAGATTCTATAACGATATCGCCAAATTTACCACCAAGATTTCGGACCTTTTTCACAGGTAATGTTGAAAATAATGTAGGAACAGCCGCAGATGGTAAAACGGTTTGACGATTTGGTTTATGTAAACCACATGCCAATTTTGCTAAAATCTATACAAATAACAAAAAATTGTAATAAATAATAAATAAAAATTTGTAAATAAAAAATTTTACGTTCATTTACTTTATTGTAAGAAATCCCAGCTGAACATCTGTATTCTGTCTTTTGAAAAACATCTGCTCTGATTTCTTCAACTATCAAACTAGCCATTGCAAGTCTTTGAGATTGAATATCATTTTCGTCCATGGAATGTTTTAGCCATTCTCTTAAGCCTTCTTTTCTTTGTTCTGAAATAAAAAATAAATCATTGTACTATTTTCAAAAAGTAATATTTCAAATAAACATATTTTCATCTTTAATTTATTTAAATATTAAATATTTAGTCAAACTTACCTTCGTCGTTAATACTCACATCCGAATAACCAACAATATAAGTAGTGTTTAATTTTTCATCTAAATCTTGTAAATTATTAAATTCCTTAGACATTCTTTCGTCAACTAACTGTGTAATATCTAAATAAGCTTCATCAACACTAGCTCTTTCAATTTTACTGCAATGATTTTTGAGAACTTCAATCACACTTCTGCCAGCAGTTCGGTACCTAAAAAATTTATAGTATGTATTTTTGTTATAAGTAGTTTTTATCTAAATTGAATAATTATAAGTTTCGCATATAATATATGTAAACCTTGAAGTATCTGCCTTTCCTCGCAAAGATGGAACAATTGCCAAAACAATTTCTGGACATTTTTCTTTGGCTTCATCACCTCTCATATGACGAGTTACACCAAACTCCCGGGCCTCATAATTAACTGCAATTATCCTATTAAAAATATAAAATGAATAAAAAATCATTTATTTATTTATTAAGTGATATAATAATAATAATTGCCATACATAATAGTAATTGTTGATATTTTGTAATTTGCGTTATCTTATCTGACTTTACTAGCGTTATCTGAAAACACTGTCATAATCCAATAAAGCAAAAATAATAGAAATGAAAATAAAATACATTAAATAAATTTACCCTCCTTGTCTCCATAAATTATACTGAACTACGGCCATAGGTTTTCCTTTATATTCCGGTTGTAATTTTGCTTCAACTTGACAGAAAAAGCAGTCCATATCAATCAAAACAATTATTCGATCACCAAAGTTTGCCATATTTTTTATGATATTTCGATCAACTTATAGTGATATTTATTTTTTTCCTTTTTTATTCGATAGATCTCTTGATTTTATGTATTATCATTTTAATTAATTATTATTTTATATACAATTATTTGGACCCAAATTCAAGCAAGATGTGTGGTTAAGTCGAATTTCGACTGTCGAACAATGCTGCCAGATTGAGGACCGAAGCGGACGGACCCCCCACTACTTGCGTCCGTCCGCCGCGGACGGAGCGCCCCTCCACCGCGCTACAATACTATGCCCCTCTCCCCGCCGCGGCTATTTTTAGATTCTTATCGCCGCGGACGGCGATTTTAGACAAAATTATATCTAAATGAAAACTTTTCAAGTTTCTAACCAAATGCAGCCGCTTGAAGAATATTTTCCGCGCGTAAATTTGAATGTAAGTTGAATTCACGCGCGTAAAACATTCTTCAAAGCGCGTAGTTAGTTCAATTTAAAATGATAATAGGATATATGCATTTAAAATATCCCTTTTTAATATAATTTCATGCAAATACTTTATAAAACTAATGTTAAATAATAATAAAATGTTTATTAAATTCATGCTTCAACATAAAATAAACATACAAAATAACCAAAATTTTATACTTTTTAAC
>JABFPJ010002009.1:0-21726 GCA_022817425.1 Gryon sp. ZL-2020
AAATATATTAAGAATATATTAAGAATTTATTAAAAATATATTAAAAGTATATTAAGAATATATTAAGAATATATTAATATATTTCTCTATAGAGACAATGTATTTGTACAAATATATAACTTTTTGCCGAAAATATATTTTATATATTTCAAATATATTTCTCGATATATCTCAGAATATATTTTTCCCTACGGGTTAATAAATTAATATATTAACATTATATTAACAATATATTAATAATATATTACAAATATATTTTTCGTTTTACTTACGAAAGTTAATATTTCTCAAAATATGTAAAAAATATGTTTTAATACACAAAAATAAATAATATATTTAAAATATATATTATATATACAAAGTATATTTTTTTCACAAAAATATATTTTATATATATTTTGAAAATATATTCTCGTGTGGGTTATTTCAAAATTCTAACGGAAACATTCAAATTTACGAAGATTCCATTATGTTCAACTGAATTTAATAATTTCAACCGACTAAATTTTCCCTTGTGACGTTTATCACTTGATTAACCCTTTTATTGAACAAGTTGGAATGATTTCCGTTTTTGGCATAGAAACACTCGACTTTGTCACCTGAGTTGATCGTAACGGTAGTCCAAAGACGTGGCAACGCTTGCATCTGACGAGCCGGAAAGGATGGGATCCTGGCTCTTATCTGAGCCGATGGCTCGTGAAGCTTCGTCCTTCGTGCATTGCAAGTATCGGCTGGATTCATCCGACGACGAAGTCGGATAATCACAAACATGGCGATGCACGCGATAATGATGATGATAATGACGATGATAGTCGTCGTAAGTTGGTCTCATTATCTCGTAGGGACCGTAATTCGCTGCGGCCAAGTCCGTCATCAGGGTCATCATTTCACTTTCAAAATCCCACTTTTTCCAGTCATCACTTCAAAATCCCAAAACCTTTTTAGTCGCACAATAACTCAACTCATTTCACTCGTTTTTTCAGTTCAACATTTCTTAAGAAAAAATTTAAAGTTTTCAAATGTTTTTTATTTTGACAAAATTAAAATTTAGAAAAAATGAAAAAAAAATATTTTTTGGAATTTTACAAATATGAAAAAAATTTTTCAAAAATTTAAATTTTATGATAAATGAAAATTTAACAAAATTTTTTTGAACTTTAAAATTTAAGAAAGATGAAACTTTTTTAATTTTTGAAACTTAAAATTTAAAAAAAAAGAAAAAATTTAAATTTTGAAATTTTAAATTTAATAAAAAAAAACATAATTTTTGATTTTTAAAATTTAAAATTTAACAAAAATGAAAAAAAATAATTTTTGAAATTTAAAATTTAACAAAAATAAAAAAAAAATTTAATTTTATGAAAAATAAATTTGTTCACAAATTTAAAATTTAAAAAAAATCGAATTTAAAAAATTTTAAATATAACAAAAATGCCAAAATTTTGAATTTTGATTTGAAAATCACAAAAAGTGTCACTCGAACAGATCCGAAATCTCTCAACTCGGAGACGAAAGTGAAGCAATAGCTTGTGGAAGAGAGATTAGAGCTCTTAAGCAGCGTCTCCGCGTGTATACTAGTTTTTCGTCTTGCGTGAGTCACACCCTGACTCGAAACAAAACTATTTTTAAATACGACAAAGCCAATGGTTGAGCAGCAAAATTGGCCGAAACTCCGCCTCGAAAAGCTGCGTGTTTGCTGCGGGGTGTGGTTAAGTGTGTGATCACTTTTTGCACACTTGGCTTTTGACTTTAATTGTACAGGGTCCAATCACGCGTGTACTCCCACAGAAAGCAACTCAGAGACTTGAATGAAAGAGATTCTTCAATAATTATCTTTTTTTTTTAATTTTGTATAAAACTGAAAAAATTTAATTTATTGATTTTTTTATAAATTTCTTTTTCATAAATTATCTTTTTTTTTAATTTTTTATAAAATTAAAAAAAGTTTAAATATTCATTTTTTTTTATTTTTTATAAAATTAAAAAAATTTATTTATAATTTTTTTTAATTTTAATACCTTTTAAAAACCATTTACTTAAAGTCGTTTAATTTTATTATTTTATTTTCAATTTGTTATTATTTTATTTTTAATTAATTATTTAAAATTTAATTAATTTTTAATTTTCTTTTTTAAAATTAAAAAAAAATTATTTTTTAAAGAATTATTTAAATTAAAAAATGTATAATTATTTAAATTAACTAATTCAAAGAATAATTGAATTTAAAATAAAAATAATTAATTGAATAAAAATAAATCAAATTTAAAAATATTTAAAACAAAATTGTATGAATAAAACTAACAGAAAAAAAAACAAAATAATATTTGCAGGATTTTGTATTCAATACATTGGCAATTATAGTAATAACCTTAAATTCGAAAATTGCTCATTCAATATCGTAAAAGTAGAAAGAAAAGCGTCTTCAGATTTCGCTTTCGGTTTTGCAAGCGGCATTTTATGTTCTTATATTTTCTCATATGGAATTGAATGGGGCGTTGTATTGAATTTTCAAAGAATAAAATCGCGAGCTTGTGATGCAAAAATAAAATGAAATTGACGTGGAGGAAAAGGAAACTTGGGCCACTTTCTTTTATTTTATGCATTTTTATTTTATTCCTTAATGAAAATGATTAATTTCAAAAAAAAATTTGCAAAAGAAAAATTGTACATTTTCTATTCTATATATATAGATATATATGCTATATATGAATCTATATATAAACTTTTACACTTTTTTCGTGTATTAAATTTTTAGTGTTTTAATTAAAATTATGTTTTTTAATTGAATTAAATTAAATAATTTATAATAATTAATAATAAAATAAATAAAAAAAAATTTTTTAAATGTTTTTTTAATTTAAAATTTAACAAAAATGGAATAAAATTTAAAATGTAACAAAAATGAAAAAAAATTAATTTAAAAAATTCTAAATTTAACAAAAATGAAAAAAAATTAATTTCAAAAATTCTAAATTTAACAAAAATGAAAAAAAGTTAATTTCAAAATTTCTAAATTTAACAAAAATGAAAATAAATGTAATTTCAAAAATTTTTAATGTAACAAAATTATTTTTTTATTCAATTAAATTAAATAATTAAAAATATTATTTAACTTTAATTTTACATATTTCAATCTTATTTTGATTTAAAAATTAATATTAAAAATATTTAAATAAAAAATTAATTAAGTAATTAAATTTTTTTATTAAAACTTTTAAAATGCTAATAATTAATCTTCACATTAACATATATAATTTTAATATAAAAATAATTAAACTGCAAAAATTATTTAATACCTTAAAAGAACGTTTAAAAGCAAAATAATTGGCTGTTCTTATAAAATCATTTGCAACATAGGTTATTTGGCAGAAATATAAGAAACTGTAATATAGGATGGAAATCGTTCGATTTTTCAAACTGTCACAGTTCATTTAAGATGCTACTTTAGTTCTCGGCGTGATGTATTGAACGTGACCTGATTAAGATTATTAAACAAACTCCATTCTATTTCACCTTTTACTGCATTCAAGAGTTTATTCAAAAAGAACGGTTTTTCATTTTTCTCTTCGAAATATATTTTTGAATTTCCATTTAAAAAAAAAAAATTTTTTCAAGTTGGAAAACCTTGGTTTTTAATTATTTCGAAAAAATGTTTGTTGAACAATTACTTTTTTAGGAACAAAGGACCGCGTGAGACAGCTGACTTTTTGGAGGTACACTTTTGCATATCAAATGCAACAAAGTGTGTCCTATTTTTATGACCTTTGTAGAAATTGAAAGTAGATGGTCTAAGATTCAAAAGTACCGCTTTGCAATTGTAACATTGCACTACTTACTGTCAGCATGAATGAAGTAATTACCTTAAGTGTTACATTTTTAGCACTTTTAGACAAATCGTCATTTACATACAACAACAACTTATATATATATATATATACATATCATTATCCTGAGTAATAAATAGAGATGATAATAAAATAGTTTTTGGTTACTTGTTTGTGAAAATATCTACGCCTTGAAATGCAACGCACTTTCAATCTGCGATTATTCAGAATTAACATACGCTGTATTTGAATTTAATTTAATAATATTTCGGTAAAAAATTAGGATAATAAGCTATGAGGCCATGGGAAGGTCAAATGAAGGTCATAAGAGGTTCGTAGGAAGGTCATTGCAAGGTCATTGCAAGGTCTCTGCAAGGCCATAGGTAGGTCATAAAAAAGATTTTAAAAGATCATATAAAGGCCATAGAAAGGCCAGTAGAAGGCCACAAGAAGGTCATAGAAAGGCCATTGCAAGGCCATAGGAAGGTTATAAGAAGGTCATGGGAAGATTATAAAAAGGTCATCGGAAAGTCATGAAAAGGTTATGAAAAGATCATAGGAAGACCATTCCCGAGTAAAAAAAAACTTAATCAGAATTTGATCTTGTAAATGAGACTAGATCTGATCATTTTGTAATCAAATGTGGATCAATTTTTTATCAAATATTGATCAAAATTTGATCAAAATTCGATTCATACAAAGTTGTTATAAAAATGATACATCTGAAAATGATCAAAAATATATCAGAATCTGATCACAAAATGATCAGATCTAGTCTCATTTAGAAAATTGATCAAAAAGTGATCAATTTTTTTTATTCGGGTTGCAAGGCCATAGGAAGGTTATAAGAATATCGTAAGAAGGCCATAGGAAAGTCATAAAAAGGCTATAAAAAGGGCATAAAAAGTCCAATAGAAGCTAATGAAAAGGCCATAAACAGACTATAAAAAGGGCATAATTAGACCATACGTAAACTACAAGAATGTCATAGGAAGATCATAAAAAGGCAATAGCAACGTCATAAAACGTTTATGAAAAGGTCATAGGAAGGTCATTGCAAGACCAAAGGAAGGTCATAAGAAGGTCATAGGAAGATCATAAAAAGGCAATAGGAAGGTCATAATACGGCTATCAAAAGGTCATAGGAAGGCCATTGCAAAACCATAAGAAGACCATCCGTAAAACTTAAGAAGGTCATAAGAAGGTCATACGAAGGTTATTGCAAGGCCATTGCAAGGCCATAGTAAGGTTATAAGAAGGTCATAGGAATATCATATGAAGGTCATAGAAAGGTCATAGAAAGGCCATAGGAAAGCCATAAAACAATTATGAAAAGGTCATAGGAAGGCAATTGCAAGGCCATAAGAAGGTCGTAGGAAGGTCATAAAACGGTTTTGAAAGGGTCATAGGTAGGCTATTGCAAAACTATAAGGTCATAGGAAGGCCATAAAACGGTTTTGAAAGAGTCATAGGTAGGGCATTGCAAGGCCAAAATAAGGTTATAAAAAGACCATAAAAAAGGCCATAAGAAGACATACGTAAACCACAAGAAAGTCATAAGAAGGTCATAGGAAGGCCATTGCAAGGCCATAAGAAGGTCATAGAAAGCCATAAAAGGTCATAAAAAGGTCACATGTTATTTCTTAAATTTTGTTTTATTTCAGACAAAACAAGATTATGACCATACAATTTACATGACATATATGAAATATACAATCTAAGATTTTTTTTATGTTTACAAGCTGGGTTTCTGCTTATTGGCTCATGCAAAATGTATTCCTATTTCGAATAACAATTGTAACATAATAAAATAAACATATCGGGGTTAAGGAATTAATTGAATACTTGATTTACACAATCATGTTGGACTTGCTTCAGTGTATTTCCATGACCATACTATGGATCTTATAAAGTCAACATATAATATAACTGCAAATACACTTCTGTAATGCATTGCTTGTTCTATTTAGCAGCATATATTGATCTTTTTACTTTCCATCAAAAATGTTCGTCAAAATTAATTATGTTATTTTTTTTAGCAATCAAATTTGTTTGTTTAAATTTTACAAATTAATTTTATTTATAAAATTAACTTATAAATAATTTTAAAAAAATGAAAAATATAGAATGAATCTAATAATTTAATTCAAAATAATTGTCACTTATGTTTAATTAACTCTTAATAGACGAAAACAATATCATTTGATTAAATTCACTCTCGCAGTTTATATTTTGAAGTATCTTTTTGAAGATAAGAAACTGACTTTGAGTTTGGGTCCGCACTTTGCCGTGACGAAGTTTCAGCAAAGTGCGGACAAATGATCAAACTTTTGGCCGTACAAAAACCATCAATATAAAATGTCAAGAGTTACCTCCCCCAGTGCTCAAACTGAGCATCGCTCTGACTTGCACATCTAACTCTTCTAAATTATCCATTTTAATCATTCCACTATCATCCACACTTTGCAAATGAAAACCTTTCGCATCCATTCATCTTTCTCCAATTCATTATTCAAGATAAACGTCATCCGTAAAACCAAAAAACTCTTTCAACACTTTTCATCGATATGTTTTTCCGAAAAATCGTTTTGACATGACATTTATTGTCTACAAACTAGTGTGTCCACGTTTATATGAATAATCAAACCAATTAGCTTTTAATCTTAAACGAATGAACTAAATAAAAAATGACCATAGAATGGCCATAAAAAGGTCATAAAAAGGCCATAAAAGAGTCATAAAAAAGATGTAAAAGGGTCATAAAATGGCTATATAAAGGCCATAAGAATACCATACGTAGACTACAAGAAAGTCTTAAAAAAGGCAACAAAAAGGCCATAAAAGGGCTATAAACAGGTCATAAAAGGGCCATAAAAAATTGTAAAAAGGCCATGAAATGGCTATAAAAGGGCCATAAGAAGATCATAAGAAGACCATACGTAGACTACAAGAAGGTCATAAAAAGGCAATAAAAAGGCCATAAAAGAGCCACAAGAAGATCATAAGAAGACGATACGTAGACTACAACAAGGTCATAAAACGGTTATAAAAAACATAAAAAGGTCATAAAATGGCCATAAATGGGACATAAAACGGCTATAATACGGCCATAAAAGATCATAAAAGGGTTTTAAAAAGGCCACAAGAACTATAACAAGGTCGTAAAAACGTTATAAAAAAGACATACATAGGTCATAAAAAGGCCATAGTAGAGCCATAAAAAAGCTGTAAAAGGGCCATAAGAAGGCTATAAAACGGCCATGAGACGGTCATAAGAAGATCATAAGAAGGCCATAAGAACACAATACGTAGACTAAAAGAAGGTCGTAAGAAGGTCATAAAAAGGCCATAAAAAGGCCTTCAAAGGACAAGTTTTGTTTATTTTGTTTAACATCTTTAGTTTTTTTATAAAAATTTCGTTTAATACAAAAAAATTCAATTATAATACAATTCAATGCTTGACATTTTCGCAAACGAAAATATTAGTATGAAAGTACACAACATAAAGCAAGAAAAAGAAAATGCTTTTTAGACATTTGCTTTTATTCGTCAGACACATTCTTTTGTAGTTCTTTTTCGGTGCTATTCATACTACGAAATGTTATATTTTACGTCCAATACTTGATACGCTATCTATTTACATTCTAATAAATAATAAAATACAAAATCATACATAAATTTAACAATAAAAATTAACAAAAAAAAATCAAAAATAATAAAATATTTGAAAAAAAAAAAACAAAACAATTTTTCCTAAAAAAATGTTTTTTGTACATTTTGCGAAAGATAATCATTCTTCTTTTCGGCGTTATTTCAAGCATTTCTTATTTTGCAAAAATGTGTCCAAAATGTCGTTTCACTTTAGTTGCATCGCAAAATGTGCAATTCGCCGAAACATCAAATCAAAAAGCAATCGATAATTCCAATTACAAACGGTTGAACGCGCATTGCCGAGGCAAAAAAAAAGTGCCTAATACTCTGTACACAACTGCCAGCCATTAACTAGGTCTCATCTAAAATTCCGTGAACTCGAAAATGCGCCGATTAGACGAGCGAACACACGACTCACTCACTTGCAAACTAAATGAACTCTAAAGTAGGATCGCAAGCGAGTGTTTTCCCAATAGCAGTACCAAATAATAACGTCATCGATGAAACGCGAAAATCAATTCACGTGTCAAGTGCAGAGCATCTAAAGCGTGTGTCTAACTCCTCCCGTTCTTAGATTCAGACGCAGCTGGCGAAGCCAAGCAGTTTATACTTCAAAGACACTTGCCCGACCAGAGTCAATCTTTAGACCCAAAGGTCTTTGCTGGGCAATTAGAGAAGCGGCAAACACTATTGCTATCATAGATAAGCCAGAGACAAAAAAGCTTGAATCTAGGTGAAGTTGTGCATCTAATAAAAAAGATCATATATTGTCAATGTATTAAGAATATATTATTTTTAGCCAATCATAGACTGTTAATATATGAACAATATATTGACAATATATTGCATATATATGCTAATATATGGAAAATATATTTACATATTTTCCATATATGAACCAGATATTGACAATGTATTAGAACTTTACAAAACTAATCCATATATGGTTAATATATAATCAATATATGGTCAACACATGGTCCATATATGGCCCATATATATGATTCATATATGATTACTTGGACCATATATTAGAAATTTATTAGCACTTTATAAAACTAAACCATATATGGTCAATATATAATTAATATCTGGTCCATATATGGTCCATATATTGTCCATATATGATTCATATATGATTACTTGGACCATATATTAGAAATTTATTAGCATTTTACAAAACTCATCCATATATGGTCAATATATAATCAATATATGGCCAATATATAGTCCATATATGATCTATACATATTCCATATATGATTAATATATAGTCCATATATGATCTATACATATTCCATATATGATTAATATATAGTCCATATATAGTCCATATATATTCCATATATGGTTATTATACGGTTTCTAGAATAATAAATATTGTTAATATGATTTATATATGAACAAAATTGTACCATATATTGACAATATATTGCCAACATATTGTACTATATTATTCATATATTTGCATATTATCCATATATGGTCCATATATGATTAATATATAATCTCTTAGATAATACATTCATAATATATAAATAATACATTCTAATATGTTTTATATATGAACTAAATATTAATTATAGTTTGCCAATATATAGTACTTGATTGACAATACATATATGCATATTTTCCATACATTTGCAATGTATTCATACTTTACAAAAATAATTTATATACAGACAATATCTGATTAATATACGATTTTTTGGACATTATATGGGCAATATATTAGTATTTTACAAACGTAATCCATATATGGTTAATATATGATCAACATATGGTCAATATATAGTCCATATACGGTCCATATATGGTTCATATACATTCCATATATGTTTAATGTATGTTTAATGTATACTCCATGTATGATCAATATATGGTTCATATATGTCCATATATCATCCCTATATATATGGTTCATATATGTCCATATATGGTCCCTATATATAATTCATATATGACGATATATAGTCCGTATATATATGCCACATATATTCCATACATGGTTAATATATGGTTCATAAATTGTCAATATACCCTCAATATGTGGTCCATATATTGTCCATATATGGTCCATAGATATTCTATATATGGTCAGAACATTGTTAATATATTATCAATATACGCTCAATACATGATGAATATCTGATTTCTTGATTAGTATATTGTTAATAAGTTCTATATATGGACAATATATAATCCTTTTTGACTAGGACTAAGACGCTCATGGCAAAAGTGACAGTGAACTGTATGGAAGGGATGAGTAAGGCACTGTAACAAAATGAGCAAATAGTGTAGAGAAGCGCAGACAGAGACAAAAAGCGGAGAGAAGGGAAGAGGATTAGAGGCAGTGAGCGTGCAGAGATGTAGCCGTTGGGGTAGTTAGGAAGAATCGAGAGCGAAGCTTTCGACGGAGAAGCACGAGCGAACAAAGATGGAGAGACATTCGGCTTTGGTAGTGGTGGTTGGAAGGGGTTGGAGGGGAGAGGGAGGGAGGGGGGGGAGGAAACGTTGGAGTCTGACAAGGATGGGTAGAGTTGTTTGAGGTGGCTTGGCGGGGGTGTGAGGGCTTGTACCGACAGAGACGGAGAGTAACAGTAGGGTACGGTTAGGTCGTGTGTTGCAGGCTGCTGCGCTGTGCTGCGACTCGACAGGGCGCGACAGTTCTCTCCCGACAAGCGTGTCGGCTGGCTTTCGCGGACTGTATGTCTATTCGTCTGACCATTCGTCCGTTTTTCTCCTTATTTTCAGTTTCTTAATTCAAAACCGTGTCGCAACTCAAACATCTTCAACTTCCAATCAACTTCTTCACTTCTTCACTCTCCCTGCTCCCCTCCCCACCCCCCTCACAATCGCTTTTTAATATTGTCTCCTTAAAACAACAATTCGTGCCAATCCCAAACAATACCCACAAGCTGTTCTTTTTTTTTCCTTTTTTTTGTTCATAACAATTGAGGATCTGTCCAGTTTTGTTTCAAGTACTTCGAAGGACTAAATGCACAGTTCTCTGTCGGTATTCAGCGCTCGATGACGTTTGACACGTGACTGAAGCGTTATTGTACGTAATTACGGTTGTAAAATTAAGGCGCGATGCATTAATGTTAATGTTTGTTTTTGGGTTGTTTGAAAGTTGCTCGGTGAAATAGAGTCAATTGGTGACTGTCGTTATCGTAACTTATAATCTTTCAAGCTCGTCGAACAAAGTGATACGGACTTTCAACCGCGGGGATATAAATAGCCCTTCATTCAATCGATGGACTTGAGCCTTTTAAAGAGATATCAGTGTCATTAGTTTGTTGATTGTGTGTGAATTGGTTGCTGCCAACAACAAATCAAACAGTTGATTTTGATGCTTGAAAACTTCGTTGTCGATACGATTGGATGATACGATGATTAATGATTGTTGCCGGTGAGGGTTTTGTTTGAGAATAAAAAAGCAGCAGGCAGTCCGTGGTTTTGGAGGTTTGACCTTCGGGCGTGGCGATAAATAATTTATTTCGATCCTTCAATCAAGTTCGAACAGTGGTTCTAAACCACAGTAGTCAAGACCGTCAGTAGTCAGACGTGAACGAGAAACATTATTTGTTTGATTAATGCTTAAAGCAGAGTACTTTAATGTTGAAATTTAGTTTAAATAATAAGAATTTAAATTCTCAGTAGTTAAGATTATGAATAGTCAGACTTAGAAATAAACATTTTTTTATTAATACTTAAAGTAGGGTTTTTAATATTGGAATGAAGTTTAACTAATGAGAATTTAAAATCTCAGTAGTTAAAGCTGCAGATAGTCAGACTTAGAAATAAACATTTTCTTTATTAATACTTAAAACAGGATATTGTAATGTTGAAATTTAGTTTAAGTAATGAGAATTTAAATTCTCAGTAGTTAAGACTATAAACAGTCAGAATTAGAAATAATCATTATTTCGTTGATTAATGTTGAAAGCAAAGTATTTTAATAATTAAACATAGTTTAACTATTGAGAATTTAAACTCTAAGTAGTTAAAACTATAGATAGTCAGACAGGAAAAACTTCATTTCGTTGATTAATACTTAAAGCAATGTATTTTAAAGTTGAAATATAGTTTAACTATTAAGAATTTAACATCCAGTAGTGAAGACTGCAAATACTCAGACATAGACAAAAAACATTATTTTATCTAGTAATACTTAAAACAAGGTAATTTAATAATCAAATGTAGTTTAACTATTAAGAATTTCACGTCCAGTAGTGAAGACTGCAAATAGTCACATATAGACAAAAAGCATTATTTCGTTGATTAATATTTAAAGCAAAGCCATTTAACATTGACATATCGTTTAAC
Organism: Gryon sp. ZL-2020; assembly: GCA_022817425.1. Taxonomy (NCBI): domain Eukaryota; kingdom Metazoa; phylum Arthropoda; class Insecta; order Hymenoptera; family Scelionidae; genus Gryon; species Gryon sp. ZL-2020. The sequence continues at coordinate 11,805 of JABFPJ010002009.1, forward strand.
TTTTAGGGATGTAAACTCGCAGTAGTTAAGACTGTAAATAGTCAGACGTATACAAAAAAACATTATTCTGTTAGTTAATGCTTAAAACAAGGTAATTTAATCATTAAATATACTTTAACTATTAAGCATTAAAGTAGTTTAAACTCTGTTTAGTCAGACGGACGAAAAACACTTGTTTTGATTAATACTAAATCGATCGATTTAAAAGATCGATCTAAAAAGTGATTACATCCCTTAATAGTCTGCCCTATATCGCGTCTGCTCCACTAGTTCCACTTTCGTACTAAATAATGCACATTTTTGCAAGACTTATTAAGTTTATCATAAACTCATCATTTCTGCGGCATAAAAGCTTCAACTTTTTATAGATATTTTTTTATTCTAGTTACTGTTGTTGGTCAAATTATTGTACTTGCAAACGAGAACTAACGCAATTGCCATACAAGTGACTAATCGAGTTCGAATACTCGATCAGTGCTGAAAATTTCACCGAATTTGTCTGTCCAACTTTGGATAATTTCAGTCCAACTGTTGTGCAGCGAAGTTTGGATCCAAGGTAATAACGTTTTGTAAAATTGCAATAATTAACGACGATCGTAAAGCAAAACCACGTCTCACGCAATTATAACGTTTCATTTAGTTCAAACTTCATTTCCACGAACTTTAATGACCTTTAAAAACCCGCTTAAAGCATCATCAAGATAGATGGATGGATTCAACTTGCAATGTCTTTGATTGACTTTTCGATTCAACTACGCGAAACAAATTTCGCTTTGGAATTGAAATCTTCTGATGGACCACTTTTTTGGGGAGGGCGAAATCATGATTGCTAATAAAAATACGAACGTCGGGAATTTCGTAATACGGGCGCGGTCGATCAGTTGGTCGGGTCGTGACACGTCAGTTCATTGGGTTTCGTTTGGCTTTACAGAGCATCTGCGAAGCGCAGGATATCTTATCTGCTGCAGCATCAAAGACTAGATCCAACATCAGCTGAGTGTAGAACATGTGCAAACACTTGATATGGAGTTTTAACAAATATTTTCTTAGTAAAAGGGATCATATATTGTCCACATATCAAACATATATTAATAATTTCAACGTATATTAACAATATAATAACCATATATTGAATATATATAGACCATATGTGACCTATAAATGGACCATATGTAGATTAAATTTGGAAAATGGTAATAGACTGTCATATATGGCCCTTATATGGAGAATATACAAATATGTATGGTCAATATAGTACCACATATTGACCATATATCGAACATATATTGATCCATATATTCATGTATCCACATATCCATATATTTTGACCAAATATATAGATTGAATATATATAGGACATATATGACCAATAAATGGACCACATATAGATTACATTGTCAATATACGGTCTATATATGGAAAATATGCAAATATATATGGTCAATATAGTACCATATATTGACAATACATTAACAATATATGGACCATATATTTACCATATATCGAACACATATTGATCCATATATCCATTTCTCCATATATATATATATCTCCATATACATATCGATATATTTGGTCCATCTATATGGACCATATATATGACCCATAAATGGACCATATATAGATTATTTTCGAATCTGATAATACATATTATAATATGTGTATATTTTTTATTTTACCACTTGAGTTAAAAAACAAAATAATAAAACAAATTTAACTAAATAATTAAAATGAATATTTAAACCGAATTAAAATGTAACTCTCAACTGCATTAAAGAAACTAAGAAGACTAACTTAAATAAAAAAAGTAAATATCAAAGCTCTACTAAAAACGAATAGAACTAATTATACTAATTAACTTAATTAACACAAATAACTATTTACTTTTTAAATATGAATGAATACAAATTTCATTTATTTATTGAATCAAACTTTTTTTGTTGAACAATTTTTTTTCACTTGAAAAAGTTAAAAATAATCAGTTTTGTGATAATTTGTATATATTGTGAAAAACAAAAAAGTGAATATGTCCTATTTTTGCAGTCCCAGAGGGCCGACATTCAAAGAAATTCGACAGAAGAATAGGAAAAATTCATATTTTTTTCGTATAAAAAAAATTTAAATTTAATTTTAAAGAAAAATTTGAATATTTAAAAGAAGTCAAACATATGTTATATTTTAAGTGGCAGATTCTATAGTAATACACTTGAAAATACAAAAAAAGTAGAAAAATTATTCAAAAATTTATTAAAAATATTTATAATTATAAATAACAATAAAAATTAGCAAAAATTTTTTTCACTTTTTCGAGTTAATATTTTACTTTATATATGATTTTACTTGAGTTCTTAAAAAAGTGAATATATTAACTTTCTTAAGCTAATTTAACTTTTTAAAATTAATTATAATTATTTAATGGGATAAAAATTATATTTTAGTCTTTTTCATAATATTTCCGCTATAACATTATATCCTCTCATATTGTGTCCTGTGCTATTTTGTCCAAAACAAAACGACTATTTTGAAACACTTTTATAACGACTTTAAACGCAAGATTCAAGTTTTGAAAAGTGCCTCACACATGAGTGCTTTTAATTCATCAAATTTGGATAAACGAATTTCGTCGAGAATCAAGTGTTCTTCAACTTTATGAATTGTTGCAGTTGAAGAAATAATTTGACTGTGAAATATGTATGAACTTTATACCAAAACTGTTTTGCATTGATTCAAAAATTATTTTTCACAAAACTGCAAATATTCGATAATTTATTTAAACATTAAAATTACAAAAATAAAATCAATATACATATTGGACTATATTGACATATATATGTGCATAACTCCATATATGAACCATATATTGGTATTGTATTGGCATTTTACAAAAGTTATTCTATATATGAGTATATGGTCTATATATGGTCAATATATGGTCAATTAGTGGTCCATAAATATTCCATATATGGTCCATCTATATTCCATACATGGTTAATAAATTGTTATTATATTGTGAATATACACTCAATATATGATCAATATATGGTCCATGTATGGTTCACATATGATCAATACGTGGTCCATATATATTCCATATATGGCCAAAAAATGGTTATTATATTGTGATCAATATATGATCCATATATTGCCATATATGGTTCATATATTGCGAAAATATGGTCCATATATTCATAATGTATGCTCTATATATAGTCCATATATGGTCAATATGTGGACCATATATATTCCTTATATGGTCCATAAATGGTTAATAAATTGTGAATATACGTTCAATATATGATCAATATATGGTTTATATATGGTCAATATGTGGTCCATATATATTCCATATATGGTCTATATAAATTATTCCATATATATTCCGTGGATGGTCACTAAATGTTATTATATTGTGAATACGCGCTAAATATATAGTCCATTTATTCCATACATATTCCATATATGGACCATATATGAAAAATGTATGGTCCATATGTAGTCCATATATGGTCAATATGTGGACCATATATATTCCATATATAGTTCATATATATTCCATATATGGTCAATAAATGGTTAATATATTGTTAATATACGTTCAATATATGATCAATATATGGTCAATATATGGTCAATATGAGGTCCATGTATATTCCATATATGGTCAATAAATTCTTGATCAATATATGGTCCATATATATTCCATATATATAATATATGATTTCGTGAATAACATATTTTTAATATATATTTTATATATGGACAATATATAATCTCTTTTACTAGAAATTTCAGTGAATAAAAGAGAACCCATTCACTTTATAAGAAATAAAATGGAAAAAAGAGAAACAAAGGAAAATAAAATACGGCACAAAGTTTCATCGAATTATTTTTGGGCCAGAGATTTTTATGATATCAAACTCTGGCATAAATAAGGCACCTCCTGACACAAAGTCCTTTTTTTTTCTTTTTTTAAAGCACTTTATCTGCTTTTAATTATTTTAAAATACATTGTAACTTTAATTGTATGTATTTTAGAATTCTCTCAGACGCAATAAAAAAAATAATCAATGACATAATTGCAGCATTTATAACGCTAAAGTTAATAAAATTCGCTTTTAAATAGTATTCTAGTATCAAACTAATACTACTTGTCAGCTTGCAAAATCGATTTATCATTTTCACAATAATACACTAATTTCACGCATCTTAACAACTCATCGAACACGATTCAAACCGCAATATCTTTTATTTAAATCACTTGGCATTTATCAGTGTATCAATTTGACTTTTGATTGATATTTCCAGCGGTTTGAAAATTCGTAATCAAATCTAGCGCAACGAGCTATTAAATAGTCCGAAAAATGGGTTTCCATTTAACGATTAATAAAATAATATTTCGCCTAAACTATAATTAATACAACATTTTTTTTTAATTCACAATCAACTTTATTTGAAATTGAAACTTCAGTGATTTTCTATACTCATTTTGGTTAATCAATATCGTAGCAATGTGGAATTTATTGGAACATTTTCATTTTGTTCATTTTCGGATACTTTCATATGCGTGCTTCAAAACATATAATCGAATTTGCATACATTTTGATGGTATACTAGATTTATCAGTGTAAGAGTACAATCGAGCGCTTTCATAATTATTCATAGTTATTATTCTTGCGTTATTAGTTTTTCATACCTATGCAGACAGTGAATCAAAACTTTTTGTTCAATTATTTCCATTGCATTAGTTGCATTGTTTCACTCTGAAAATAGCCCTAGTTGAAATAAAAATTGGGCGTTCCACGTTAATGCCTAACAAAAGAAAATATATGCACAAATATATGCTATTTATTTGATATTTATTTGAAATATATTTCTGAGATATGTTTGTAAAGATATAAGTAAAAATATGTTAACAAAATATATGTACTTGAAGTCCTTTCTTAGAACCAAACATGGCCCTAATAAGGCTTCCTTAATTTGAAATCGCTGTCGTCATTTCAACTCAATTAGTGGCTATCTAATTCGGACCAGAATTAGGATTTCATAAACTGTTTTCGATATACTGAAAGTCCTTACTAGGAGCAAACATGGCCTTGATAAGGCTTCCATAATTTAAAATCGCCTTCCTTATTTTAACTCAATAACAGACTATCTAATGAAGACCTAAACTGAGCTAAATTAGGATTTCACAACCTTTTTTCGATATAGTAGAAATCCTTACTAAAACCAAACATGGCCCTGATAAGGCTTCCTTAATTTAAAAATTGCTTATTTTAACTCAATCAGTGGCTATGTAGTCAGGGACTAAATTAGGATTTCATACACTTTTTTAAATATAATGGAAGTCCTTAGTACGGCCCAACATGGCCCTAATAAGGCTTCCATAATTTCAATTCGCTTTCCTTATTTTAACTCAATCATTGGCCATCTAATCGGGGTCTAAGCTATAACTTCACAAACTTTTTTCGATATAGTGGAAATCCTTAATAGGACTAAACATGGCCCTGATAAGGCTTCCTTAATTTAAAAACATTAATTGATGTTAAATATTACAAAATAATACAAAAGTTGATCGAATATTGAAGCCCATTGAACTTCAATAAATCAAACGAAATGGCAATATTAAGAACATAAAACAGTTACGCGAAAGTAATAACCACAATAATACATCTTATAATCTTACAAAACAACCGAACAAACGCATCAAATATTAATATATGATAACAAAAAAGTCGTAGTATCGCAATAATGCAAACACAAAGTTACGAAAATACAATGAATGCAAAGCTGCGATACTACGACACTTTTGGATTCTGAATAATCGATGCACAAAAGTAAGAAAACCTAATATACATTTTAAATCTGATTATTTTGTTACACGACAGGTGATTTATGTCCGCACCGTCGGGAAAAAGAGTAATTACATGAATGATATCGTTAACGCGAGTTGCACACTTTTTAAACTAAAGTAAAGTTTCGAGATGAAATAAGATACAATGTAAAAAAGTGAGGGACATAAAGTGTTAATGCGAGACGAAAGTAATCAAGGAATTTATGAATGTTATTACATGAAATATGAACAAACTTGAAAACAAGGAAAATTGGTCTGTCAATAGTCAGACATTTAACTAAGGTTTTATTGTATCAATGTATTTTTTATTTATTTTTTTTTTTTTTTAAGTTCGATCGAAAAAAGGTAGCCATTTATTTTGTTAGTTCCGTTAGTTTTACATTGCAACTTTTATTCACCGCAAATAAGAAGAATTGTGGGTTGATTTTTGATGGTGAAAAATGTCATATCAGAGTTTAGCTGCGATGAATAGTTTTATAATAAAAATAGCAAAAAGAAGATGTATACGATGTAAAAATTGCCACGCTTATACAATGTTTCACAGCGGGAACTGATATTCGACCTGCGACATTGCTTGGCGCAACTTTTTTGCTCGAAAAATACATCAATTTTCATTACATGTCATATTTCTGTATTCAAGTTTTTTATAAGCAGTATTTTTCGCATTCTCACTGTTATTTCCCTATAAGAACGGAATTAACAATTTAAAAAACAATACAAATATGTTATCGATTAAAGTAGTTTAGTCGCTAGTCAAGATAGCAACTGTTAATAAATAATAAAAAAAGTAACATATGAAAATGGAATTGAATAAAAGTAAATTTATTTTAATCTAATTAAAAAGAAAAAAAATTTTTAAGACAAATGAAATAATAATTTGTTAATAATAAATAAATTGAAATAAAGAATACATTTTTCTACTAATAAAGTATTTGAAAAAATAAAGTATTTAGAAAACTTGTTAGAAAACATTTTTTATTAATAATAAAGTATTTAATTAAATTAATCACATTTTATCTCGAAACTTTGACGATACGAAGTTGGCCGCAATTATTTGTTTTTGTTTAATGCGTTGCAACACATAATACAATAATTAATTCTACAAATACAGGTTATTAAAATAAAATAAAATTAAATTAGGATTTAAAAAACAAAAAAAATAATAAAAATTGTTTAATACAAATACAAAAATTTTTTTAAACATGTTTTATAATAAAAATAAAAAAAGTATTTAAAAAAACTACTGTAATATAAGTTTAACAATCTTTGTTTGGGTATTTATTTATTAATAATCTATTAAATTTAAACAAATAGATTATTTGGTTAAATTGGTTGTTTGAATTTTCCCGCCAGTACGTTACGCCATCTAGGATTGCATGGCGTTCGGCTTTTTTATAACAGTTGACGATCGGCAGTCATTCACGTTTGCGGTCGTTTGTCGTACAGTGCGAATAAATCAAGTTTTTTTATCAAACCTCTTTATATTCAGTAAGTATTGAACTTTAGAGTAGAGAATTAACAATTGTGATCATTAAGTATGGTTGATGTAATATGGTGGATTTAATATGGATGACAATAATTGTTCATATTTTATAAAATTTTTTTTCATTGAAAAATATTAACCATTTAATTTTAAAATACGATTTATTTAAATTTCATTACGGCAACAACACCTGTATTTTTTGCAATACGTGCAAAAATAGTGAAGCAACGATATTTTTGCTATTTTTATTAACAAGTTTCTCTGTATTTTTCAAAGATAAAATATAATATTTCAGATGTAAACAAAAACAATGCCATCATCACTGGTGACATTTCAAAACATTATTTTGCACATTTCGAGCATTTTCTAACAAATATTAATTACATCAATTAATTCCACAAATATATTTCGCAAACACAATAGGTAAACACAACATAATTTTATAACATGTTGACGTTTATCTACTGTAGAACGCATTTATTTCATAATAAAAGTAAAGCAACTGAAATAAAAATACAATGCAACAAAAATTGCTAAACAAACGTCAATAAAAAAGAAAGAAAAAAACAAAGCGAAATGAAGTATACGAATTATGAAACAAGACTAAGCAAAGCGTAAAAATAGTACAAAAATAATTATTTTTTCAGTTTTTTTTTTCGTTGAAAAATAATTTTTCTTTTTGTGTAGACAGTTTCTAATGAATTTGCTTGAGGTTATATTCTTCCAAAACTTATTTCAAATTCAAAAAAAGTAAATAAAAAAATACATATTTTTAACAAAAAGATTGCAGTCTATGATTAAAATTTTCTGATGTAAACTAAACATTGTTCTGTATTCACACATATGTTTCAAATAATCTAGCTCGTTGTCACGCATTTGTTATTGTGCTTGTGTGTTTGTTATTTGTGTATCTCCAATATAACACTATGATGTGATATATAATGTTCGCTTTATTGCTAAAACTACCTGCGGGACAAGAAATGAAACAAAAGTACGAGCAATGTCGCATTATGACATCTTAAGTTTCGCGAATAAATTAAAGTATAAATGAAACTTGACAACATTCATATCATAAACATGGCATATAATTAATACAATTATATGCCTTAGTTAAATAACACAAATGCGTTATCTTATCTGAAGCACTTGTGTCATCCATTACGACCTCGTTTATAGTTGTTGCTAAAAAGGTGAAATTAAGAACAAAAAATGCATCCAATTATGATAATTGAAATAAAATTTTAATGAAACAACAAAAATTCGGGTCAAGTAATCGGGAGGATAATACGATTTCCGTGTGATACAAAAGTCACAATCGATTGATTGAATTCGAACAAATTTAATAGACACGATTTTTGATTGGTTTAATTAGATTTCATTTGTTAAATCCACAATCGTGTTTACAATTGAATTATTTCACTTTGTCCGTATCATTTCAACTTATCGTCTCCAACGAAACTTTAATAGAATTTCCAAACGGCAAAATCACCGTGCATCTTTCAAATGCAAATGCTTTTTCATCACTTTTTCTAATGGATCTTGTTTTTGTCAAAAGTAACAATTCTTTCATATTTGTCGAAAACTTCAGTCACGTGGAATATATAACTTCTACCATAAATCTGTATTCAATTTCAGTGTTTGACCGAGAAAACCACTAAGCAATGGTCATAATCCTGCTAAGAGTGGATCCCTTAGACGTCCATTACTTCGACAATTCGAAATCAAACAAGCACATTCACAAGCTCAGTAGCTGAGAAATAAAGTAGTCCAATCGCAGAAGCAAACTTCCAATCTGTTCGAAGGACCGACAACTCTGGTGGATCTAGTAGTATCAAAGATCACAATATACCCAAAAAAGTAACACGAAACTTGCTCAATCTCTACATTCCAAAAAAAAACTCGACTAAAGGAAGTCATAAAATGTATCGTAATCTGGGACAAGAATGCAGATGATATAACCTTTCAAATTTTTCATCATCTTATCCTTCTCCTAATTTGTCTCCCTTTTCTCTCCAACTACTGTCCTTGCACATTTTGGCATTTGGGATTAGCTTTACGATCCAAAAAAATATTTTCCATACAAATTGAAAGGAAAAGAGCAACGTTATGTACTGCCTCAGCATTGTGTGTAGTTGCGGCAGCGGTTCGGAAAGCAGTGAAGAAAATGATGAATGCGGAATTGAAAGCATTGACTTCCACAATAGGCACGAATACGGATCGGAAAGGCTTGACAGGGCCACGCGAGTTATCGATATCGTGGGCGAAGGTAGTGAAAACGCCAGTGTTAATGGCAGCGTGGGTGGCGAAGAGAGGTGAGATTTGCGGAGCAAGTCCCACAGGAAGAAGAAAAAGTGTGACCATTGGGAAGAAAACGAGAGAAAAAATTCAGCCATGTCATGGGAGTCCATTGCTTCCAAAGATTATCTCGGGTGAGTATTATAGCGCGAAAACAAATGGTATGTTATCCCTAGTAAAAATTTGATGAGGCATGCCACACCTAGCGTATGGCCATGATAAGGATAGCCTTAACAAAACCCGTTCTCAGTTTTTCTGATCTGGGCCACATTAGACCCACATGAGGCAAGTAT
>JABFPJ010002010.1:0-21713 GCA_022817425.1 Gryon sp. ZL-2020
GGGTTGTCAGCGGGTTGTCAGCGGGGTTGTCAGGGGGTTGTCAGGGGGCTGTCAGCGGGTTGTCAGCGGGGTTGTCAGGGGGTTGTCAGAACGTGTTCGGGACGTTTGTAGGACGTTTTCGGAACGTTTTTAGGACATTCTTAGGAAGTGGTTTAGAGTTTTAGGTTCTCAAGAGGTTCTCAATGTTCATAAAAATTTAAGAAAAATATATCGTTTGTTTGTTTCTTTATATGTCAATCACGCAAAAACTATTGGTCTAATATAAACCAAATTTTCAGTGAATATAGTCCTATGTCTTCATAATGTCGTAGACTTTGTTTTTTTATAATATCTGCACAGAAAAAAATGTTTGTGTGCCATAGGTGTCATCGGGGATGTCATAGGGGATGTTATCGGGGATTTCATAGGGAATGTCATAGTGGATGTCATAGGAGATGTTATAAAAGGTGTCACAGCGGTTTATACGGAGTTTATAGGGAGTTTATATGGAGTTTATAGGGAGTTTACAGGAAGTTTATAAGGAATTTGTAGGGCGTCCATAAAGAGCCCATAAGGACTTTATAGAGATACCTCGGATGAAGCTAGGAATTTAGCTGACAGTCTTAGGCGCTCATAGAGAAAGGGTCATAGGCTTTTTGCCGGGTGAAGCCGGCTATTTAGCTAGTGTTTATATATATTAGTTAGATAAAAAAGGTTAGTTATAAAAAATAAACATTTAATATGTGCATACGTATTATTAGCGCGCTGTTATACCCTAGTTAATAAAAAATTTTCCATTTAACCTGCAAGCGAAGCGTCACTTCGCGCACCGCCACAGAGAGGTAAGTGACATTTTACGTACAAGTTAAGACGAAATAGTATTATTCGTATATACCTGGTCTGGCACGAGTTGATACTCGTCTGGCACGAGTTGATACTCGTGCCAGAGTTCAACCTCGCGAAATGGACCTTCGCGCCCTTGTTGCAAATATGATTTTTCGTTTTAACCTGTACGTGTAATGTCACTTCTCTCTCCGTGGCGGCGCGCGAAATATTACTTCGCTCCCTAGGGAGCTCTTCCCTCCCTAGGGAAGGGAGCTCTTCCCTTCCTAGTGACATTTCGCGTGCAGGTTAAGCAAAATAGTATATTTTGCACCAAGGGAGATGAAAACGGAAATTCATTTTCCCGAGTGGAGTTTACAAGCCGAGCCGAAGGCGAGGTTTGTAACCGCGAGGGGAAAGAATTTCCGTTCATCTCTCATGGTGCAAACGATATTTTCGTCACGAGGGAGGGAAAAACAGCATTTCCCGAAAACTCCCTAGGGATGAACATGCGATTTCCCTCGTCGAGTGACGAAAAATCATATTTGTAACATGGGCGCGAGGCTTATTTTCGCTCCCTTGTATGCTGGCCCTCGTCTCAACGGCCCCCTCGGGCAACCCTTAAGCGTTGATACTCATGCCAGCGTTCAACCTCGCCAAATGAACCTTCGCGCCCTTGTTGCAAAATATAATTATTAATCTTACAACACTAAAAGCCTAACATATAACAATTTGGACATTCAATATATAATAATAATAATAATAATAAATAATAAGTAAAGATAAAATTCAATACCTTTTCCAAAAAAGTTTCTTAAATTTGAAATTTCAGTGAACCATCAAATGTCACTTTTCATTATAACTTTGATAAACTGTCCAAAAAACTGTGATTTTAAGCTTGACGACGTTTAGTGGCAGCAGTTATTGTGATCACACAAAAATTGAATAAACTATTAAAATACAAAACTAATACATTAATTGTATAATCATAATATTAATATTACTAATATTTATTATTTTTAGTTTAATATTAATTTATTATTATTTTGCAATATTACATATTAAAATAGTTTAATTTAAATTATCTTTATTTAAACATGTATTAAAAATACTATAAACATGAAAGCAACTTTCTTTTATCAATGAAAAATAGAGATATCTCCGAAAAACTACAATAAAATTGCAACAATTAACGATAAGTGTTATGTAGAATAGCTCGACTTCCGCAGAAAAAAAAACTATTGTAACTGTTTTTTTAACAAAACGTAATGATGTCCTCCAAAAAGTACAGTCTTTAGCATAAATGCCAAGTCTTTTTCAATAAGTGTCAGTAAGTGTTATCTTTGTTTAACTAATAATATAGAAAATGGTTAAACAAAGATAACACTTACTGAAAAAGACCAGGCATTTATGCTAAAGACTGTTATAAAAAAAATTATAAAATTATAAAAAAAATAACGATAAGATAAGACTTGCGCAGAAATTCAGCCCTCAGAAAAAGAAAATTGTTCGCATAAAAAAAAATCCAGAAACCCAAAATTCTGGATTTTTTCCAATCCAAAAACCCAAATATTTGGGTTTTTGGATTATATTTGTTCATTTTTAACAAAGCAATACAATTAAAAAAAAACAAACAAATTAAAAAAAGTACTATGATATTAAATAAAGTAACCCCAACAAGAATGAAACGTTGCAGCAACGTTGCAGTAATGTTGTAGTAACGTTGCAGCAACGTTACAACAACGTTTCACAACGTTACTGTAACGTGTGAGTGTCCAACCTGAAAAATGTTGCAGCAACGTTGCAGAAATATTGCAGAAACGTCATATCAACATTGCAACAATGTTGCATCAACATTGCAGGAATGTTGCATCAACATTACATCAACGTTGCATCAACGCTGCATCAACGTTGCATCAACGTTGCATCAACGTTGCAGGAACGTTACATCAACGTTGCGTCAACGTTGCAATGTTTTTGCAATGAATTTGAAGTAGAAATTTGTGTTACACAATTTCAAACAAGTTTGAAATTTTCTTTACATAATTTTATAAATACCCACATATGTGTAACAACGTATTTCCTGTGCTGATATTAACATTGCGACGTTGACGCAACGTTGATGCAACGTACATGCAACGTTCATGCAACATTGATGCAACATTGCTACAATGTTGATACGACGTTTCTGCAACGTTTCTGCAATGTTGCTGCAACGTTTTCCAGGTTGGACATTCACACGTTACAGTAACGTTGTAAAACGTTGCTGCAACGTTACTACAACATTACTGCAACGTTGCTACAACGTTGCATTCTTGTTGGGGAAGAGTTAAAAACTACAAACGACAAAACTCTTGTCGGTAAGAAACAGCGCTCTGCGCACTCTTACCGGAGGAATTCTAACGAACTTCGTGATACAAACTTTATGCCCGAAACATAGTGCAAACTTAGCTTCCGGCTGTTGGTTCAATATATGGCTAACTGTAACCTTTCGCATTTTGACAGAATAGTATATTATGTATCTAAGGAAATAAAATCTTAAATTCATTTTCTCGGCTGAAGCTTACACCCGAGGGTTGTAATCGCGAGAGAAATTTTATAATGAAAGGTGAAGTAAAAATTGTATACAAAATTAATATACTGATATTTGACAGTTTCTATTCATGCATTTGAAAAGTCGTTATTGCATTTATTAATTTTAATGTGCGTCTTTGAAAAAAACTTTCAATACTTTTCTTTTAAAATTCATAACAAATTTTTAACAGTGATAGTTCAAAACCAATCAAATTAATATTATATGTACATTTTTAGGACAATAACCTAATCACAGTAGAAGTACATTAAGCTGGAAGAGAGGGATATATGGCTAGAGTTTGCTAGGGGCCTGATAAGATGACCATGCATGCACCAACGCTGAGCATTACACCCTTGTCACAGCTTGATCGACTTTTTATATGAAACAGAACTTTAATCCACAGTTAACAAAATGTTTATATATAACTCGTATATTTTGACCAACAAGAAATAAACGGTTCGTGTACTATAGGAAATAGTAAACTGTTTTTCTCCAAAAATTATTGAATTCTTTTTATTAGATGCAAGATGCAAGTTGGATAGGTTTCGAACTTTATATAAATATAATACTTTATTCATTGTTGTGTTTTGAGTTTTTCAGTTACTTATTTATGTAAAATTCTCAAATATATTTATTTTCTTCACAGCAAAAAAAATGTTTTAATGTAAACGTTTTTGTAACAGTTTTTAAAACATGCGGAAGTGTTTTAAGTTTTAACCTATCGATATAACTATATCATTCTCGATATCGAAATATCGAGAATATCTAGGATTGTTTTCTACTAATCAAACTTTTATCTCTAAATTTATACATAAGAAGATTTTCTTGTTTTTCCATGCGAACATCCTCTTGTTCAAATATTGTACTGATTTTCCTCTTCTAACAGTCGCATTCTATTTATCAAAACCGGTTCCATTTTAAGAGCATTTTAACTAACGTTACCACTGTTATTTAAAATGGACACATTATCATACTTACATTTTATTCTTATTATAAGAAAACGATTAGAAATTAATTCCGCTGAGTAAACTAACATATGTATTAATCGTGATAAATATATCACTGACAAATTTTGTTATAACTGTTTCGTTAAATTGTTATCCATTAAATAATATTTCCTTCATAATTCATAAATGCAATTTCCATTTTTCAATTTAAGTATTTTCAAAGAATCAAAAAAATAATAACAGAAAGAAGTTGTGTTCAAACTTTGATAAGACTCGGTAAATTTTCCTTTGACCTTATTTTACTCCTTACTTTCTCCGCATTATAAAATCCTCCCCCGCCACCCTACGTAGACTTGCATTCCCGAAGTAACACATTGCCTTAAATTAGCCGCGATAGCTCCTTAATTTCCGACTGCCCAAACTATTAAATCAGCGATAACGCGACCGCTGCTTCGTGTTGCAAAAACCAGTCTCGGGAAATCAGAAATCCATCGGTAAGCGTACTTCACCGGATTACGAAACGCGTGCCGCCGTTGAGTAAATTAGCAAACGGGGCTTTAAATTAGAAGAGGAGGAAAAGAAGAATGGGAGGAGGGAGAGAGGAAGGGGAGAGCAAGGTGGGAAGGGGGAGGACGGTTCTTTTCTGCTGTGCATTTTGTGTCGCTAAATAAAGCATTGCGCTGAGAGCGTTCCAGTGTCGCTTGCAATCGGGGGCATAAACTGCCCCGTTATCTTAAAAGAGTCTCCCTGGCGTGGATTTAATTCGAATAAATTCGTGTTGAGACGAGGAGGCTGCCTTTTAACATTCCTTCGATAAGGTGCCCTCCGCGGCAATTGCACTGCCATCTGTCTGCCGATTCTTATCGCCGTTGACAAAGTGATTTTGGTTGTTTGATTGTCAATCACTTAAATTGTCATACTCGGTTGACGAACGATAAACCTGTTTTAGTCGTACAAAATGGAAATTCGGGTTTTGTTTATTTTGAGAAAAATCAAACTAAAGGAACGAGACAAACAAAAAAAGTTTGTCTTTACACGTATCATTTACTTTAAATACAAGATTATATTGTGTAATGATGTACAGGTGATTAACATTTTTAATGGTTATTGAAATTGAAATTGTAAAACTTAAGGTAATAAAGTAATAAAAACAAATAAAAAAATGTAATGCAGTTTACGTATTTTAAATAAACTTAAGCTTTACTTAAGTTGTTTAAGCAAAATACCATTATCGATGAAATTGCATAATTTGTGTTGATAATTTTATGGTTCAATAACTTTTATACATTATAATGATTTATAATAACCTAACTTTAATCGTTCATTTTTTGCACAATTATTTAAGGAGTAGTATTGTTTGAGATGTTTAATTTTTTTACTTCTTCATTCAAAATATAAATGTAAATAAAGTCTGGAAGATTGAAAATAAATTAAAACCAAAAGATGTTATCAATAGGAATTTCAATATTAAGCAATAAAAGGTTTAATACTGTAATAACGTTGGGTATTTTTCAAACAGTTACTATAAACATTAAAACATACTATGTGTGTTATATATTATGGTTTCGTCAACTGCTTTTTTTCTATAATTAACATTTGTCTGTATCCATATTATTTTTACAAAAAGTACATTTTCAAAGAGGAACATCATCACATGAAAATAAAAAGTAAAGAAAAAAGGAATCAAATAATATGAGTCCAAGGTCACTTTCCACGACAAAAAGTCTTATCAAGACTGCTAAGTGGAATTGATCTGAAAGCCCAAACCAGTTTTCTCGAATTCTTCAAAGTTAAACTAGATGCCAACACCTCGGAGTCAAAATAAACGCTAAGATCGGGTCAAGTAAATACAAATGTTTTGTCATGATTTTAAATTGAGAGTGTTTTCCGTCTTGAACAAATAAGCTTTGAACTTATCAGTCTGAAAATGTTTGAGTTGACGTTGATGAACGCGGTGAATTTGCAAGTGCGATTTGGTCGTTTAAAAGAAACTTATCTTTCTTGTATCAGTTGAGTAATGGCAGTCGTTTAATATGCTTATCCGACCACTTACTGCTAATTGAGAACCAGATTAATGTAACCATGTGTTCTTTGTTTTCGATCTTAATGAACTGAATAAAAGTTACGCGAATCTGGGTCTAATTTATACACCACTGATCTGCGTTAGGTTCTAAATTAATAGGGAGCTTCTTCTGCATCAATACCTTTTATAATTTTGTTATTTGTTTTTTAACGTTTTAATTTACATTTTACTGATTCTTTTTTCCAGCTATATTACAACTTTTACTTTTTCTTCGAATATTTATCTTTGTCTTTTATTGCCATTTTTAGGCGCGCGTCACTTGTGTTGAAATGTTCTTATCAAAATGTTTAAAAGAATGAAAATTAAAATTTTAATGCATGTTAAAATAATTTATGACCGGAATATAAAGTAAACATTTAAGAGGGACCGCATTTTTAAGTTCTTAAATCATTATCGGTTTAACGAAATGAAGTAACACTCAATTCTCATCTGACTTCTCAAACACTATAACTGATAAGACGAGTGTAAAATAGTTTTCATATGGAATCTTGAAGTAGTCAATGAGGTTGTGAACTTCTAGAGACATTTGAATTCAAACATTTGAATTACTTTTTGAATAATTAAGAAATTGATTTTATGAAATCTTCGTAGTATTAAGAATATGTAATAAATTCGAAAAAGTTGACCAATAATTTAAAATTCTAAAACAGCAATTGTGGAACTAAAATTTTTAGTGTCTTAAATGATTTTAATCATGCGACAAGTAATAAAATATGTTCGTGTATATGTATTATTCATCAACTAACATCGTATATAATGCATCCACTTTTTTCAATTTAAATGTATTAATAATAATAATATTTTATATATTTTAATATATAAAATAACAATAATTTAATAATATTTTTTTTTAATTTATACTTTTTAATTTAATTTAATTTTATATAAAATATACTTGAAATTAAAAAATAAAGCATATATTAATCTTTTTTATTATTTACAAGTACATTATTCATAAATCAAGTTTATATGATACAAAAATCATAAATTAAATTAATTAGTTTAAAAATATTTTAAAATGATTTGGATAATATGCGTTTTACATAAAAATTTCATTACCAACCCGAACTTATTGATTTCTTTACTAACAATGAAATCTTCACTAAAAACAACAGTGGATAAGCTTTATCATATGAACGTAATTTTATATAATCATGAATTTAAGGGTATTGAATTTATCGACATATGATAACATTATCGACATGTAAGTTAGTTACAGATGTAACTAAGAGTATTAATTTGAGATCACATGTTACTAAAAGTAATAAGTTGGTGTGTGCTTTAATTAATTGTTGTCATTAAACAAAAAAAAATGTTATTTTAATTTAACAAATCTAGTTTAATATCTTTTCTGAGATACTTAAAGTATGTTACTTAAACACAAAAAAGCTATATTAATGTATCATATAAAGAATAAATTTATTATTAATTAATCTGTATAATTAAATAGTATTAATTTGAGAGAAAATACCAATTTATCATGTTAAATAATAATAATTATTGCTTATTCTTGTAAGCTACGTAGGTATCTTACGTAGGTATAATAGAGATCTTGAACATCAGTTAAAATATTATCTTCAGTCGGTAAATGAAGAGTATTATCAAGAAGGGCCTGACTTGTCGATAAAGTTGGTCATAAAAAATAAACGTCAAAACCTTTCTTACCAACAGCAAACATATATTTAAAACAATTCTTCTTAAACCGAAATAGTGGATGAAATAAATGCAATCTTTTTTTTTCAACTGAGTTCAGAAATTGGACAGCTGTTGTATTATTAAAAGTAAATTGTTATATCTAAAGAAATATTTTAATGTAATTGCATCAACGAAAAAGTTATAATTAAATTTTATTTACTTTAAAACAAAAAAAATCTTAAACATTTATTAATTAAGGTAGGACTACAGTGAAGTAGCATATCATATATAGGGTATTAAAATTTTTTTAATCACAACTATGATTTTTAAGTAAAATGTAATGTGTATTTTTAAGTAAAACACACAGAAATTGTAACACACAAATACTTAGCTAAAGCTTACATTTTTTACATATTTTTATTCATTATACCCTTTTTTATCATTTATAGTAAAGATATAATGGTTAAAATTTCAACTGCATTTATTTCAACAGCCATATAGACGGTAGAATTATAGTTAATTATTTCGATATATCAGTGCAAAAAGTATATGTTCCACATAATAGCATACTAAATTTTTTATCAAAATCCTATGAACATTTATATATTAACAAAACATTGATTTTGGTACGTTTGCCTATACTTCCAAAGTTAATTTATTTATCTGTGGCAAAGAATATCTCAGTCACTGAACGAAATTTTTGGATTGACGTAAAAATAATTAAATTAAAACATTTTTTGACAAGAAATTCTAAGAGAGTCGTTTTATGATAATCCTACCTTAAACACATTTGTTGTTAACTCAAGCTTACTTACTTACTTAAGCTTAAAATCAGAATCTTAAACTTCTCAGTACATAAAAATCAATATTTATGTCTATCATCAGCACGAATAATGTTGAACAATATAAATAACCCTTAAATTTAAATTAAACTTTAACTATTTATTTTAAAAACCAAAATAACTAGTTTACTGCACATTACTGCATTAAGTACTACACATTTACTACACATTTTCTACATTAAAATGAAGTGAATTTATAGTTTTATTAATATAGATATTATTACTGATAACATGTTTCATCAGAAATGCTTGTAATTAAAAACTCTGTGAACATTAAATAGGAAAATAGCGTTTAACGAATATTTTCAATATTCTTAGAATATTTAATATTTAAATTACTAATGAACTTCCAAACATGGATTGTTATATTAAAATTATTATATTACTATTGCTAAAAAATATCATAAAACTATTTTTCACGTGTAAAATTCTATTTGGTTGTACTATTTATTCAAATTGAGTGTAAGCTAGTGGTCATAATCAGAGTATCAGTTATGTCTGAATTATGTAACTGACAGTTAAAGCTACTGTTTAGATTCGGTAGTGGCTTCCCAATAATAATTCTGTTAAGAAAAGCGAAAAACTGAGAAAACAATAAGATATTAGTTTTTCGTTATCGTTATACTTTAAAAGAATATTGCATCAATATTATAACTTTTGAATTTTAATAAAATATAAAATTAGATATAAATATATACCTATACATATATTGAATAAATTAATATCGATTATAATTGCATGTTTAACATGATTTTGATAATAACTATTCAAGATACTTATAATGATGTAAATAAGTTGCTTATCTACTATTTGTAAATGATCAGAATATATAATCTCGTAATTTAACTGTAATTACGATCAAAGATTTTCTAATTTTCATTTGATTCAAGAATATTTATTTAACATTTTCTTTCAATTTTACAACATCTCATAAACTTAGATATTTTTATAACTTAATCTGTGTTTAACTATAATTTACATCAAAATTGTTTGCATTCGATTCGAATAATATACTTCATCTAAATAGTAGTGTCGATTTTCCATGATAAATTATTCAAGTGCAGCGTAAAATCTCGCATTCATATTATGTGTTTAATAGTTGTAACGGGTCTCATACACTGACGTATGTAAGCGCGATTACGGCATGTGTAGACATGACGATTGCAATGCTGATAAAAGTTTTAAAATGGCAATGGCAGGAGAAGACGAGAGAGATTTGAGACAAGAGAAAATTGCCTGATCGTATAGTGTGGTACAGTAAACAGATGAGCCTCTCTCCGCGTGATTGCGATTGCGATTTTGATTAACATATAAGATGAAGCAAAATTACGAACCAACATTTGTAAATCCAAGGCAGCTGGCAGTTTGCAGTCTAGTTGGTCGTTACCGAAAACACGAACGTCGTGAAGAACAATTTTGCGCGGGACACGCACTTTAATTAAGTACGCTTTCACTCGAAAATTAATACATACAGATATAATTAATTAGAGGTCAACATCGGACTTTTGATTGATTGAAGTCAATTTTAAGTAATCACAAAAAAGAAACGTAGTATCCAGAAAGATTTTTTTTTGCCTTAAAACTTTGTAAAAGTATCTACAAAAAAAATTAATAAACAAGAAAATTGATGAAGAATCAATTGATTAAAGTGAAATTTAATAAAGTCGAATTAATTAAAATCAAGTATCAAATTGAAATAATGTACATTCTTTATGTATATCATTTATGTATAACTTTGTAAATGAAGTAGAATAAGAGACTTTAAAAAGATTCAGTTGCAATGGAATTACCGTGATGTTAATTAATTTGGATTATACATGATGAGCAAAAATTGATATTGAGATAAAATGTGACTTGTATCTCGAAATTAATTTACTCCCAAACAGTCATAATTAAAATAATTTATTTTTCAATTATTCCAGTCACGATTATAGAAGTTGCAGCTCTAAATTTGTTCTAAATCTATTTCAAGTGCATTAAAATTAATCCTACATTATTTTTGTTTCAAACAATAAGAAATAAAAAACACATAATATAATAAATGTATCTTAATTAAATTCAGTTGGAGTGTAAGAAAAACATCATTAAACTGCATCTACTTTCAACGAATTATAATGTTTGTGTTTGTAACGCCAAGATCCAAAGAATCATACAATATAACTGGCTTTTGTCATATCTTTGGTCTCTTTTTGTGTGATATTTGTGCGTTCCTTGGTCTTCGAAAAGGAATGATATGCCGCGTAAGAAGACGACGACGATTAGTCAGGCGAAATCGTCCATCTCGTCTGAGCATACGAGGGACACGTGTCAGAGTGCATGGCGACATTCAAAATAGACAAGAAGAAAAGCTTTCAAGAGCATTTTTTCGCTAACCACCCACTTAATTAAAATAACATTAAAGGTTCTTTGAAATCGCGTTAAGTTATGTGCCGACAACTGTGTTTATATTTTATACATCATATGTAAAAAGCAAAATGTTGGACGCAGACTTAAAATCGTATTTATACAGTTGGATAAAACAATGAAATCCAATTCTACATTGTCATTATATTCGTATTTTCATTGTCATTTTATTCGTACTTTATTATAATAAAATAGCATATAGCTCCTAATCATCATAAATGAGTGATCATTAAGTTACGAATTAATTAAAAATTGTTTATAAGCCGAGTATAGTTTTGCTTATTAAAGCCCGTTTGTCGCAATGCGCAACGTGCCATTTATTATGAGCATTTGGCAACGTCTTGCGTGGTCATGACCGAGACCATGCCCATCTAGTCGAACTCCATTTAATACAGTCATTAAACATACGACTTTGCTAATGAGTTCAATTTTGAACGTCACATCCCACGAGCGGCATCTCTCGCTAATGAGTCGCGTTTTTTTCTTCCCCTCACTTCCATCCCTTCTACTCTTTTCTGACTTGTTGGTGCGTTAAGTGCGTAGCTCCAGGGTGGGGCGGCGGTGAGTATTTATATATAGTTAAATTATAACTGGCACTGTTGCAACATCGACGACTGCTTGTGTTGCAAAAATAAATGACAAATGCCGCGTGAAGATATAGATACGTCTTTTATCACTTTAATGACGCCAAATTAGCGAACATCTAAAATTTCACGTTTACAAAGTTACTTGTCGGTTGCGTATTCCAATTTCAAATTGGAACGGCGATAATTGTGTTGTTTATTGCATGATGATGATATTTTCAAACATGATGCTTTCCTGATGACTTCTCAAGAAAAATTGAAATCACGTACCTCGGAATATAATAAAGATAATACTAATGATATATTCTTGAAATTATGATTATTACCTATGTATAGAGTTACATTAAATAATCAATAACATCTGAGATTACTTTTGAAAATAAATAAAACGATAATTATAGTTTACTTTCATATTGATTATAAAATTAAAAGTTAAATGCGTATTCATATACAAACAAAATTATCCAAGAGAAAAGAATTGTTTACTTTGAAATGAATGCATTTGAATTATAAATTAAATTCACTCAAATATTCTTGACGTAATTTAGCGTTATTATATATACGTATTTCTACCACTGAATCTTTTCTTTCTCGACTAACTATTGATGATGTTTATTTTAATAATAGATCTTTTATTTTAGGTTTATAATTGACTATAATGACGTGATTTATCATTAAATGTGGTTTGTAAGGAGGCTAATCGCTTATTCTTAGTACTTACATCAATTAAATATTGAGTAGACGTAAACTTCGATTTACATCACAAAGCAATCTATAATGCATTTCATTTTGAAATGGAACATACATTTGCATCATTTAACAGTTCTATATCATTGTAACAACAAAATAATTAATTATTTACTCTGAATTCACTTATAAACTAATATAAATAAACATTTGATAAAAAGAAATTGCAGAATAATAACTTTAACTTCAAGTATTATTTTTAATTAAGTAAATTGTAAACTGGAACATTTTTAGTTACAAAAATTGTTACCTTGCAAAACGTTTTATTGTATTCATTTAATAATTCAATAAGTTAAATGAATCATAATAAAATATAAGGTTGTGCATTTAACATAGAATAACGTAATATCAAATAAAGTAGTATATGAAATGTGGGGTGAAACAAGATGACTATCCATATTTCATGCACCACTTGCAAAAGTTGATATGTAATTCATCTATCGTTTAAATATGAAAATTTAAAGTCAAATGATATACAAATTATATATTAGAGCTAAATAACTATTTTATGATGCAAAAGTTTGCAACTAAACCTGAGATTTACAATAAGTTTCATTTGTCGCGTGCACTATAAAATATAAACGAATTTTGTAGACACAATGAAATGTAATATTTATAATTAATTAAAAAAGTTAAGATAATTCGATTTTTTTAAATCAATATTGATGTTATTATAGAGGAGAATTCATTATGATTAAATATTTATCAAAAACACTTATTCTGCATAAATATTTGCAGGTTTAATCGAATTTTCATGGCACTTAAAAGAGATTTAACTGAAGTTTACCTAAATATTTAGAAAAACTACTGAAATATTTTTTCCGTCTATACTATTACTGAGTAATAAAGTAGCATATTAAAGCGAGAAGTCTAATGATTTAAATGATATAATAAGTCATTGTTCACTGAAACTTTCGAAAATGATTCATTATTCTTCTTAAATTAATTCCAAACCATGTTAAATTTGATTATGTTTAAC
Organism: Gryon sp. ZL-2020; assembly: GCA_022817425.1. Classification (NCBI taxonomy): domain Eukaryota; kingdom Metazoa; phylum Arthropoda; class Insecta; order Hymenoptera; family Scelionidae; genus Gryon; species Gryon sp. ZL-2020. The sequence continues at coordinate 13,597 of JABFPJ010002010.1, forward strand.
TGAATGCTAGTCATCATCGCAACAATCTTCAAAATGTTAGTTAATCTCAATTAAATTTGACCTTTTAATTTGTCAGCAAATTAAGATATTATTTTAGTGTCATATAGAACTAAATATTATTTTCATCATTTCATGAGACACATGGACACATAAATTCTCATATATACTCAGACATGGTTGACATAAGTAACGGGAGCAAGAGTGATACTTACGATCTTGTATGTGGATAATAGGAAAAAAATGGCTGATAGTTGAGAGCAGAAACGGTGCGCAAAACAAAAATGAGCGTCTGCAAGCACGTATTTAGTGAGTTGTTATCCGGCGCAGCGAAGCATAGCTCCTTCACGAAGTCGACGCGTCTTCGAGACTTTGCCCTTTATATTGTTACCTAAGATCAACCATAGAAGCAAACTTTAATGTCCATGACATAACGAGATTCATCGTTGAAAATACGTCGAGAGTGTGATTACGGGGTTCGTCTACCGTTATCTTCGACCTATCGTTGCAACGCGAACAACAATATAATCGTTAAATGTCATAAAAAAATTGAATTGCCAAAAGAGAAAGTGAATGAGATCAATAAATAGAATAAAAAATACTTGATTATATTGAACAGATCATCGAAAAATAATACATTGTTGATTTCAATATAATTAAAAAAGATAATAACTTTTACTAACACAGATGTTTTTAATTTTTTTTAACACATCTTATTTAAAATAAGAAGAAAAGATGTATCTTATTTTCCATATTACAAAATTGTGTGATGCGTAAAATTGTAAAAATATTAAAAAGCTTGATTCTTGTAAAGGATATAGCAAAATAATTATTTATAAAAGTAATTTTCGATGCAATTTATCATAATATTTCTGCTGCTGCTGCGAAAAGAAGTTCTACGCATGTTATTTATTTAATTGAAATATTGATCATTAGTATTATTTTTAGTTTCTAATTATTATTCGATTATATGTATAACCTTTAATTACCGAATGTCGCTTATATGAAGATACTCAATAAAATAGTAACCCTTTCATAGACTTCATTATGTCTGATTACATAAAAAGAATACAACTTATATTAAAGTATACAGTGTGCGCGTAGTGTAATCAAAGTTTACGAGAAGTTGTGCAAATGTACGCCTGGATATACATCAACTTTGGATAAATATTACACACAAACTTTAGCAAAACAATAATAAGTCGTAGTAAGTTTAATTAAATTTGAAAAAAATATAATTCTCCACAATTATTATAAGAACTTATTCAATTGTGTATTGTTAGAGTTACAGTGTTGTTTTCATAATAATTAACTTTGACATATAGTCTTGATAAAGTCCCTTCATTGGATGATAGTGAAACGTTTTTAATATTCATTTTGGTGCAAATTAAAATAAAAACATATAATCAATTTTAATATTAAATAGAACTCGATAATTAAATATTCCAATAATTAGTTTTTAAATAAAAATTGCCATTCCCCTTATAAATCAACTTATTTTTAAACATTTTGAGTTCAGAATATTTAGTACAAAAATTGCACCCAATTATCATCAACGTTGTCAAAAATATAAATGCGGCGTATCCAACGCGTTTGCTCGTCAGCGTCGTAATTGGCCCGACATCAAGCGGTTGTCATTAATAAGTACTACGACTGTTGCCAAAATGGCGTATTAAATGTTTTTCTCGCAAGTTGACGATGGCGTAAAGACCAGCCACCTGTCGCCTCTAAATCTTGCTACTTTAACCAGTAGCAATACGTGTGCTTATGCATCTTCTTTCTGTATTGAGTTTAATTGGTCGGTTTGTATGCACTATTTATATTTTTAACCCATTAGTCTATTAGATTAATTGAATGATATCGAGATTGATTGATTGTGTTTACATTTTAGCTTCGTTTCATTTTATTTCATCCATATTCTAAGTTGTAATATTTCGTTCTTGGTCATTAGAAAATAGAAAAATAGCAAAATAGAACATTACAATATATTAATAAATTATTTATTCTACATAATTGGTATAAAAATATCTCTTAAATTGAAATGAAATAAAAATTTATGTTTTGTAAGTCTTATGTCTTTTATATGTTAGGAATTTTGCTAACTATGATCATCGTAGTGTAATTTTAATTTAGAAAATATCAAATCTGCTAAAACGATTAGAATAATTTTAAAAAAGAATTATGATTTGGCTAGCTTTTATATACAATTATCATATGAATAATTTTAATTTATTTACATTCAAGTCATGTTTTTCTATTTTTACGTTTGACTTCCAGGAAGCTTGTCAGCAGACTGCTTTGCGACAGAAAGTTAGAATAGAATGTCATAACAACGTGTACACTCGCAAACTCGTAATGAAATTCTCCTGCTCAGTCCCTAATCATATACAATCCTCATCAATTTAAGTTTGAACGCATATAGTTAACTGTGTATAATTCTCAACCAAATTACAGTCATAGTGTGCAATTTTTCTAAAAACAATTATATAGAAGTAATTATATCACTCGACTTAAAGCCCTAACTCGTCTAATTATACAACTGCATACTCTAACGAGATGTATATGCTAGAAATATAATTGAATTTTCATTTTATAAAAGTATTCTATAAATATAATACATTTTATGCATTAATTCAGGGTCTGCCTTCGATCGCTTTTATATTCTCATAAAATTTGTTCGAATTGTATGAAAACATGATGAATTGTCATTATAACCATTCTAAAGAAAAAAGAAAAAGAAAGATGAGTTAATGGATAAATAAATGAGTGACCCAGAACCAATTTTGACTCAAAGTTGACATTCACAGAAGTTATCACGAGAAACACCCTACCTCCAATTTTACACACTCCATCTATTAATTCCCCATAAAATTTGATTACAACTTAATAAAGATCCATTAACTGCGAACCGAAACGGTCATATATCAGCAGCGAATTTTTCTATCGCAATCAAATGAATGTGTTTTTTCTGGACTTTTTGCTTTTTTTTTAATGCATGTTCTTTCGATCCGACAGGCCGCCTGACGCCATTTGTCTCTCGAACTCTTTATTCCTGGCGGAAACATGCCAGCGTGATGCTTTCACTGGTACTTTCGGGATTTGTGCGGTCGCGCATATGGTGCGCTTTGAGTTTGCTGCCGCATAGCCTCGATTGAGTCATTTTCGTGCCGAATAATTGGATCGAAATGGAGAACATCAAAAATGATTGATCACGTGTGAACTGAAAAATGTTTGTCTTTGTTTGGAATGACGTTGCTTTTTTGACTTAAAACTATTTTTGAGATCTATTACACGTGTATTAACAGTAGCCAATTATTCTTTAAGATAAATATGTTTTTCTGTATGCTTTTCCTGTAATATTTTTGGATTGTTTACAGACTTCAACTAATCGGTAAATTCGCAGTACAATGATGGAAAAGTTATTATAAATTTATTCATAAATTCTAATCTAAAAACATATTTGCTTCAATGTAATTAGTAATGACAGTTATAAAGTTTGGTCGGAAGAAATTTACCTTGTGTGTCTACGATACCATGTTAATGAATCACGTGATCTTTGAAAAATAAAACTTGTTTTAATACTAACAGGAAAAGATTCGAGGGCCGTTAAAATGATTTCATTGCAGCGAAATGCCACAGCGGCAACACAACCATGAAACGTATCAGATGAGAACTCGATGAAAAGGCAGTAAAATGGTGAAATAACATTTTCGTCGTAATAGACCCTGTACGGTCTTTCGCTGAAATTGATTTTACATTGCTAGCGTGGTACGGAACAGTTCCTTTACGATGACTTACTGATCGAAAACAATTTTCATTTTGATGCAAAAAATCATGTTAAGTCACGTTAGGATATAAAGAAAGTTTAAATTAAGTTTATATTTAATTGAAAGGCAACGAAAATAAATCCATAATTGGAATGGATAAAAAAATAATATTATATTGCAAAAGAAATGTTATATTTTAAAATCTCTAGAAAATGACATTTCCAGGAAAATTATTATAAAAATCCGTGAATAGATCAGCTAAGAAACAAGTTATGTAACAATAAAGTATATGTATATCAACATAGACTAAATTTTTGACATCTCTCGCGAAAGCAGTAGTCGTAAAAAATAGCAGCAATTTGTTTTATTGTTTTGAGTACTTATGAATAAGCAAAACAACGCTCTCGGTATTTTCATAGCAAAATTGCAGGCAAATTGTCGTTCGCGGAATTCGGACCTTTGGTGTTTTATTTAATAAAATGTAAATATCGCGCGAATTTTCAGCAATAAATTCTACGGTGACACACATATTTCGATGACACGAATCGAATTTTATATGTAGATTAGTGTCCGTTAAAGTGGCAGCACCCTACATTATCACGATTATTACACAGGGCGCCGCTGACATAAATAAACCGTAAATCACGCGTCGCATCGTAAACCTTTTGGGATTTTTCAGACATATATAGTTATTCATTCACAGCAACGAAATACACTGTGAAATGGACAAAACTTTTTCCTAGTCTTTTTTTCATCGTTCGTTACGGTTCATAGTAAAAAGATGATACAATGTTGAGTTGGTACAATTTAATGTTTAAATAGAAACGAAACTGAAACAAAATATACAACTCATTATGCCTTTCCTTTAAAATATTAAATTGTTCATATTTAAATAAAAATAAAAAGTCAGCTGGAAAATTATAGAATCGAGTAATGAAGTGCATGAATCTATTAGATGCAATTTTTTCGATAAGAAAAAGACGGTTACCAATTTATGGTAAAAATAATTAGCTGCACGAGAATGTCTAGTGATACCATAATTTGGATAGACAGGTGTTCATAATCAGAGCTAGCTTCATTCTGCCAAGTATACTACGAATTTCACAATGGATAATAAATATCATTATACGAGTGCAAGATGAACTAAAGGGTAGGGTGCGTGGCAATTGGCTTTTTAAAAAACTTACGTCTAAATTAGAATTCTAAACGTTTTTGTTTTTTCACTTTTTTCTAGCGTGGCAAAATATTTCGTACTGTAATGGAAATTAGTTTAAAACAGATAGAAACCGTTTGCGGGTTTTTGCGTTTGTGAATTTGTGGTTTTAGGAGACGAATTATCTCTTGGATAATTATAGTCTCATGTATATAAGAAAGAATAAAATATTTTCTGTTAGAATTTCGGGGATTCTTATGTTTACTTCAATTTTCTAGCTTCTGTTATTTTATATATATATATTTATATACATGAATCCTAAAAAAATGTGCATAAAAAGGTAAACGAAATGTATTGAAACCTTAAACAAAAATTATTCCTTTATTGAGCTGTTTCGAAACAACATAATTGCTATATTTCCTTGTCATACAAATGGAAATTAGGCTTTGTTAATGGATTATAATTTATTTTTAGGCATGATAATTGATGATTGTCTGATGAGTAACTTTATATTGACACCACTCCCAAAATTCTTCGGCCGTCGAGTAAATTACATATATCACGTTTGAGGTACTTGAAGGTACTTAAATACGATCGGTTGTTTTGATTCGTCGCGAGTTACGTGACGACCAATAAAGATTGACTGTTGCGATCTCGCGTAGGTGGCACTACACTCGGTATCTCGTTGGCCGAGAAAAGATTTGCCGGATGATCAATTGGATATTGGCGATCACTCTCATCCCATTAGCCTCGAGACGCGGGATCTGATAATTAGCGCAGCATTTGGTCGTTTCTGCCTTCGCTCTTCCTTCCTGCGGAGTCCTTAATAATTGTAATTGGACACGGCTCGGCAGCTTCACCTACAGCGTAGTCTCGCTGCCCACTTTACAATACACTTTGTCCATCTGCCTTTTAAGGAGTGAAAAAATGAAAAAAGGAGGCGTGGCTATGAGATCAAAGGAAGCCGCTCTCCACCCGTGCCGAAGGACCGCCGGGGCACCCGAGACGCGGCCACAGGTATTCACGCTACGCGCTCAGAGAGACACGCCACGATAGCGCGCGAACGTATACCGTGTTACATTCGCCACAGTCCACCTTTGAACGCAACCCTCCTGTCAACGAAACTGTTTGGCATCTTGATGTGCCCTTCATTCGATCTCTATCAAGCAGTCTGATTTTGGGTTGTCTGATGTTATATGACACTGAAGAAATGTCGTTTAGTATTCAGACAGAAATAATATAAAAAACATATCATTTTATATATGACTAGGGTGCTGAAATATATACAGATATGGAATTGTACAGCACTGCGATATAAAAATCATTTACATTATCCTTTTCATTTGTACAATATTTGTACTATATATATATATATTTAGATATATTAAGTCATAATTATTTTCAAAATACATTTGTTGATTAAGTTTAGGTATATAAAAAATGTAGTCGAATATTAAGTATTAATAAGTGTGTATTTTTCAATTGCGATTGCAATATTTATTACATTTTTTCAAAGTACAGATGAATGAGATTTAATTTTTAATTTTTAATTTCGAAGTGTGCAAATTATTTACTCCACCTTGATTTTCAGATAAGAACCTAATTCGATAATTGAAGAATAAACAGATGTTTCTGAAAAAAATCGTTTAATAATATCTGATACTTTTTATCTCTAAAATGAAAATTAAAAAAACTCAAATGTATAATTATATGTTACTACCAAATGTACATATAATTGAAATTTTTTAAATTAGGGTTTTTTTCGTTTATAGAGTTTTAAATAAAACTTATTCAAATAATTTTCAAATTCACTTATTTAATTCACATAGTAATTTGAGTTATAGATTTCTTTAGATTCAAAATTTCAATTTTTATCTATTACGTTCGTTTTTCTTTATTCTTTTTTATTTTTTAGCTTAAGTAATTTTATTCGGTTTCACCTGCTTCCTTTTCTCTTCACCGATTGGATTGGTAATCAAGTTTTTAAGGCACGTGTACGCATCCAGTCTATATTGGATATGATTTCTTTTTATTATTTTTCATATAAATTAGGTAGTCATCACATATTGTTGATAGACAAGTTTATATGAATAAAAACTGTAACTAGTATTTCTGATATCCATATATAATATGAAATATATATGTACTAATTTACAATATAGCATAAATATTAATTTATAACAAAGAGCAATTAAAGTAATTTGATCTAATTATATGTATTGCATATATTTTATATATTTGACTGAAATTATTTTTGTCATTTTAATATTACACTAAGAATTTTTAGCATTTGGCATTTTTTTAATATATAGAGTATTGTTTTATTTTATTAGTAAGCATTAGTTCTGTGAAATAGATATTTAACAGAGATGGAATGCACCTTTTACTTACATGTCAAAAGAAAATATGCATATTTTTAAAATACTTCTAAGAAAATATCACCCCTTTATCTCTAAGAGTAACAAATGCTCCGTCTGAACTGCTATGTATTTATCAGTCGATTGTTCAATTCAAGAGATCAACATATACATTTAAATATAATCGATTGTTTATGATCTTTATCGATTTCTATACATATATATATATATTAATTCTGAATATCTCAGGTATTCAATGAAAGAAAAAACAGTAAAAATTGTATACAAAAATTTATACACTAAGAAAAATAATAATATAAAAATTATCATCTTTCAAACAAACCAAGCAGGACATATTTGTTGAAACCGAAAAATTACTATCTTTTCTGATAAAAAAGTCGTTTGTATGAAAATAGTTCTTAAATTTCTGAAACTTTTTATCAGAAAACATAATAGTGTACTGTTATATTTGCAAAATGATTACATGTTTTGTCGTCAAGTTTCCGATATTAGTCAATATTGAGCTATAAGTATATCATGGCTGAGAATCTATACATTATAATTATATTTTTTCCAACACGCGCATGAAAAGTGGCCTATTTCTCAACTGTTTTCGGTGGGAAAAGTAACCTTTTTCCTCCATGCGTGGGAAAAGCATGCACTTGTGGGAAAAGTAGTTACTTTTCCCACTCGTGCATACTTTTCCCACTCATGGCGAAAAGAGGTTAAGTTTTCCCACCGAAAACACGTTGAGAAAACAGGCCACTTTTCATGCCCTTGTTGGAAAAAATATCGTGTGCGACTTGTGGAAAAAGTTGTCGATCATACGAGAGTGTGTGACAT
>JABFPJ010002011.1:0-21697 GCA_022817425.1 Gryon sp. ZL-2020
AAAAGATACGTTGAATATAATTTTTTCGTCTTTTTATTGCATATTATAAAAAAAACAAAATTAGTGGATGTCTTAGATAAATTAAAAAAAAAGAAACAGCAACGTTTATATCTAACAAGCAGATTTACTGACTGAAATTAGTCTGAAATATTTTCATTAATTAAATTAGAAGTAAAATCTATTTTATACGAACTATTGAATTTAATTTTACGAAATGAATAAATAAAACGAAATTTTGATGCTATTATTGAAATTGCAAAATTTGGAAATTTTCTTTTTAAAATATACAAACTAGCAAAAAAAAAGTTTTTTTGTTATAAGTGCACAAAATGATTCAATTACAAAATTTATAAATTGAACACGTGAAAATAAAATTAATCTTTTGCATAATTTTTATATAAAAAAAAGTAAAATTGCATCATTTTGCAACATTCAAATATGCACAAATAGAACAGAAAGTCATTAAATAAATGGGACGAAGTAAAACTTTAATATGAAATGAAAAACATTATTGCTGTGATAATGGCGATAAAAGTGTTCAACAGTTCCGTTTGAATTTGTTTCGAAAAATGCGCTCAATTAATCACGATTCACTGAGTTGATAAGATTAATTATTTTACTCGATAAAAAATTGGAACTGAAGAACTCTTTTACAGTGAAATAAAAACGAATAAAAGAGAAAAACTGCAAACTTGAATTTTCAATTTTTGAACTACATTTTTTATACGATTATTTTTAATTAAATATTTCATGGACAATTTTTAGTTTTCATACTTAAATTTTCATCTGCGATTAACAACTCAAATAACAATAAAAATTGATATATGTTCCATAGAATTATCTACGAGATTTTGCAAAAAATCTACAAATCGTTTACCGTTCATGTACTACATATTGAAGAGGAAGGGAGAAAAATGTATTTGTTCCTGAGAAATATAATAATATTCGTATTATTGATAAGCGCGTAATAATGACATTAATATTAAACTAATAAAGATTAATTTGATGGTACATACTTTTCTCATAAGTACTATTATATATTATATGAAGAAATAAAGAAAAAAAAACAACAAAAAAATATTATAACTATACAGTGCTATAATTATTACAAAATATTATGTATACATAGAAAGAATATTTGGCTGTTTGTGTATGAGTGTGCAGGTGTGCGTGGGAGAGAATAAGAGAGAACGAAAGAAAGTTGGTACGGTCTTTTTGACAATGCCTTGCCTGTAAATGTAATACACCAACACGACATAAACGTTGAATGAACAAATCTTACTATCTTGTAAATGTTTCACCAAATATAATCAATTATTCAACTCTATTGACATGAATTTTATCTTATTCATTTTCTCACTTTTTTTCATCCAAAATTCATCAATTTCCAAATCAATGTTAACATTTTTTACAAGCATGTTAATGTTAATCATGATTTTTGGCGCGAAGTTTTAAATATATTCGCAAATTCAGTGGGTAATATGTTTACGTTATTTGCCCCTGGTGTTAGGCAACCCGACATACACGGACGCTTAAGTGAAAGAGTTTCAACAGAGGCAAGTATGAAGACTTTTTATATTTTGTCTTTAGATTAAGATAAGTTGATTAGAATACTATCAATTCCAGTGTCAGATTGAGGACTTGTAAAATCTGAGGTCCTACGGCACGATTTTCAAGAAATCAACTTGAAAAGTCAAGCAGAGATTGCTTAACTGCCGAGTTACTTCAAAAAAAGCCACATAAAGCAGTTTCATCTTTTTTTTTTAAAGCAGTTTCTGCTTTATTTTTCTCTGAGTGTAAGAAAAATTAAAAAAACAACCTAAAATAAAAAAGGGGTAACGCTTCGCTCTTAGTTAAGGAGGAATGATTTGCATAAAGTTTCAGATTTAAATATCGGATTAAAGAAGTACCTTTTTTGGACAAATTAACTAAACCAAAATCAAATTTCGAGACCGTTAGGGTCTCGAAAATGGTCAAAAATGTTTTTTTACAAAATCGTTTGATACATTATCCGGAGGTATTGTGGGACCCCACACAGTGGTTTAAACATACTACGGATGATTATTACGAATTTAAGTATTTCGGCATACCCGACACCCATATGGCCATTTGGGTCTTGAAAATGGTCAAAAAATTTTTGTCACCAAATCATTAAATACATTATCAGAGGGTGTTTTGGCATCGCCCTGAATGGTTTAAACATACTACGGATGAGTTTTGCGAAAGTAACTATTTCGGCATACCCGACCCCAATATGGCCATTTGGGTCTCGAAAATGATCAAAAATTTTTTGTCATCAAATTGTTAAATACATTATAGGGGGGTGTTTTGGCATCACCCCGAGTGGTTTAAACATACTGCGGATGAGTTTTGCGAAAGTAAGTATTTCGGCATACCCGACCTCAATATGGCCATTTGGGTCTCGAAAATGGTCAACAATGTTTTGTTACCAAATCCGTAAATACATTATCCTAGGGTGTTTTGGCATCGCCCTGAATGGTTTAAACATACTATGGATGAGTTTTGCGAAAGTAAGTATTTCGGCATACCCGACCCCAATATGGCCATTTGGGTCTCGAAAATGGTCAAAAATTTGTTGTCCCCAAATCGTTAAAAACATTATCGGGGGGTGTTTTGGCATCGCCCTGAATGGTTTAAACATACTACGGATGAGTTTTGCGAAAGTAAGTATTTCGGCATACCCGACCCCAATTTGGCCATTTGGGTCTCGAAAATGGTCAAAAATTTTTTGTCATCAAATCGTTAAATACATTATCGGAGGGTGTTTTGGCATCACCCTGAGTGGTTTAAACATACTACGGATGAGTTTTGCGAAAGTAAGTATTTCGGCATACCCGACCTCAATATGGCCATTTGGGTCTCGTAAATGGTCAAAATTTTTTTGACACCAAATCGTTAAATACATTATCGGGGGGTGTTTTGGCATCACCCCGAGTGGTTTAAACATACTATGGATAAGTTTTGCGAAAGTAACTATTTCGGCATACCCGACCCCAATATGGCCATTTGGGTCTCGAAAATGGTCAAAAATTTCTTGTCACCAAATCCTTAAATACATTATCGGGGGGTGTTTTGGGATCACCCCGAGTGGTTTAAACGTACTACGGATGAGTTAGGCCAATGTCAGATTTTTGGCAAGAAAGATATGCGTTGTCGAATATAATTTTATCTTAAAATGATATTTGTTTATGAAAAAATATTGCAAATATATGAAGAAAATCTTATTTTTTTATACAAAATTTTTTTGGAAAATAACAGAATCTGAAACTTAGACATTTTTGCGCATAAAAACAAAATATTCAAGATTTCATTTATTTATCATTGATATTGGCAAAGATATGATGTTTTTAATAATTTTTTTCTGAAATATTTTTAAGTGGTTCAAAACATTTATTTTTATCTATACTTTTTTAAATTTATTTATTTGAAAAAGAAGTACTCACGTGAATATCCAATTTGTATATTTTTTCGGGTTTGCAATTAACGAACACACTTTAATTTTACACATATTTGTCCGCGATATATGGCCCCATAAACTGTTAGAATTATGGGTGAAATTATTAGGAACGTCACTTAAAATTAAATAAATTTATTTAATAACTTGATATACAATAACTAAATATTTAAAATTCCTACTATGAAAACAACACACAACTAAATGAAAAAGGATCGTTTAAGAACTTTCTTTTTGTATACATATCATCATTTGTTTTAATTTCTGTGATTCACAATTTTTTATGATCGTATTATCGTCAGGTGTGCAACCCAGAAAAGTGTTACGTCATAAACGGTCTTTTCCAAAAACAAATAGTTTTCTTTCACGAAACATATGTTGTGCAAATGACAATCTTAATTTCTTATGTTTTGAAAAATAAAAAAAAATTGTTTTGTTTTTTGGGAATAATACAATTTAGAAGTTACTTATGTTTTCATTCTGAAATTTTATCAATTTTAACCATATATTAGGAACAAGATTAAAAATATTGTTTCAAGCATTTAATTGATATCATGTTCAATTATTAAATTTTAATATAATTTTTTAAAATAATATGAGCATCAATATAAATTAGCATAAATGTATTTTTTCTTATTTTTTTGAATTTGTCCAATTTTATTTCCATTTTCTGCAAAAGTGAAGCATACAAAATGATTAAAAATAATAATCAATAAAATATAACAAATACATTTATTGAATTGTATAACAATTAACATCAATTCTGTATACCATTTAAATATTAAATTATTGCAATAAATTATTGTTCGTAATTTGCCGTAGTATAATATGAAACTGGTTCGTCTGTTTTAGGTTCAGTTCTCTTATAAAGGAAATCATTCAAACAATTTTGCACACTGGGAACTTGATAAAAATCTTTGCTAATGCGTGGCAATCCTTGTGCTGCACACATATTTAGGGATTTTGACAAATATTTGTATAAACTTTCCAGTTTTTCAAGTGCTCCCAGCATGGTTTCTTTGGCATCATTCACAATATATGAATAATATTCAATTATCTGTAAATAAACAGATATTTTAATAATTTATTATTTTTTTTTATTTATTTAATTTATTATTATTTAAAAAATTTAATTTAAATTATTAAATTATTATTTAAATTTAAATTATTAAAATATCAATCATTAAAAAAATTTTTTATTATTTTGATTTAACAAAAATCCTGCCAAAACTTAATTTAAAAAAACGGTCGAAAATTTTATATTGAATTTAATTTTTTTTTAATTTTAAATATTTTAATATTTGAAAGAACTTACTCCAATCATTTCACCACGATTAGCCTTGTCTTTGAATTCTTTTTCCAACTTTTCCTTGCTATTCAAAAGTTCAAGTCGATTTTTTTCAACAATTTCAATATTGTTGACAATTTGATTCAAAAAGTTGTCACTGCAATCGGTGAAATTTTCGTACAAATCAACTTGATTTGCCACATAGTTGTCACTGTGCAAGCAGATCATACTCACACCTTTTTTGTATCCTTGCGATCCATAACATATTTGATCGCCGTTACATTTTTCCTTGATTGCCTATAATAAATTATTAAAGAAATTTAAATTAATTATTTATTGTTAAATAATAATTCAATTAAAAAAAAAATTAATTTAACTCATACGGAGAAATATATTACTCAAATATACGTTAAATTTGTTTAAATAAATATAAATTTATATTTATTTTTTAAATTATGAAATTATTTAAAAATTTAAATGAATATAAAAATAAATAAATATTATTTGCGGCAGTATATACAAGGTTTATTTTTTAGTATAAAAATAAATGTTCGATATATTTTAAATATATTTATTTTATATACTTAATATATATTTCATGTCATATATCTTGAAAATATATACAAAATATATTTAAAATATATAAGTTGATGTTGAAATATATTTTATATATTTAAAAAAACATATTTTTTTCGTAAAAGAAATAATTAAAAAAAATTTTTTGTAAGAACTTTTCATTAAAAAAAACGAAATTATTGAATAATCGAATTTAACAATCATTTTAATCATAAGAAAATCTGTTACTACTCACTTGTTCTCTCAATGATTTGAAAGATGACTTCAAATGATCAGACAAACGAAGAATTGAGTGAGCATTGAGAACTTCTAATTGCGATTTTGGGTTTGGCAACGAATTGTATTTATCTAAAGCTTCTTTGATGTTGTCGTGAAGTTTTTTGTACACTTGTTTCACTGTTTCTTCTTCAGTTGTAGCCTAAAAAACCAAAAGCACTTTTATCATTTTCGCACACGTTTCTATTATTTAAATTAATTCAATTTGCATCAAAATAAATTAAAATTATAAATAATAAAAATAAATAATTAAATAATAAAAATATAATGCAAAAAAAACATTTTTTAAATAATAAAAATATAATGCAAAAAAAACATTTTTTAAATAATAAAAATATAATGCAAAAAAAAACATTTTTTTAAATAATAAAAAATAAAAATTTTTTTAAAAATTTGAAAATTAAAAATTGTAATAATTTTCACTAAACATATTTTCACAACATAAATTCCTATCATTTTTACTCACAGACGCGGCTACCGCCAGAAAAATCACACACACCAATAACTTCATTATATCAAATCTGTCGTTTGATTATCTATTTTCCACAACTTTGTGACAACTGACCACTATTCATTGCCATACCTCAGTTTTATACTCCTTCTTTGAAATAACAATTGAACCTTTTTTTTATCTATTATTGTTTTAATTATAATAATATTTATTCGGCTAATTAAAGTTCGATGTTTGAGTGTTATCAGAGATTTCTGTTTTTTGATTAAACTCAATATCAAACACAAGTAGAAAATGGATAATCTAAAATTGTTTTTAATTTAATTGTTTTCGTGAGATAAGTATAATATTAATAGAAAAAAGTGTCTTTTTTGCTGCGTAAATGGGATAATTAAAGACGTCACAAAAAACGGTAACAGTTAATGATTTTAGAATTCCGAGTTTAATTGAATTTAAAAGTAATTAATCGTAATGTAATTATTCCATATTTTATTAAACTTTAGTATTTTGTTATTATTTAATGTAAATATATTTTTATCATAGATTTAATTTTTTTATTTATTTATATATATATATATATATATACATAGATATATATACATATATATACATATACATATATATACATATATAATATATACATAGATTTAAATCATTTTTTAGATAACTTGATCTTTAAAAATAACTTTTTTATTTTATATGTTTTTTTATTTTCCACTTTAATTGCCCGAAACTTCCGGAAGAAATCTTGAAGCATTTCGATTAGTATTTGTATAGAAATCCTTGTTCATCGTTGGATAATCATTGTCACGCAAGTTCATTGACTGTGACAGACGAAATTTGGCTGTTGCATAAAAACGATGTTTGTTCGACAAAATCTAATCCAAGGAACTTTATAAATGCATTAAAATACCATTTTGATGCAAAAGAACATCTTTAAATGAAACTTTAGAAATTGTGGCATAATTTACTCAGGATTTTTCATACAAATTCTTCATTAAGAAAAACATTAATAAGTCATTCACTTTCGATCATTAATGTCATAAATAAGCAAAATTATATTAACTAAAAAGTAATATTCAAGAAATTGGGAATAAACGTAATTCACTTTTGTTTCAAAATAGTTTATAAATAAAGAAAAAGTTATAAACAAATTTAATATACCAATTTTTCTTCTTCAAAGTTTATTTATTATTTTTCATACGATTATATAATATTCGTCTAAAATTTTTTTTATTTAACAAAAGGTAAATCGAGACGTTTGACATTACGCAACAAATCTTCTATGCAATTTTGGACACTCTCGAAATCAAAGTAAGCCTTCGTTATTCTCGGGTAACCATTTTTGGCGCAAGAATTGAGTGATGATCCCAATTCTTCGTACAAGGCTTGCAGTTTTTGCGCACTGTCAAATAAATTTTCTTGAGCATCGCTGACAAATTTCGAGTAATAATCCAAAACCTATAAAATAAAAAGAATTAGAGAAAAAGTCAAAAATTAAAAAAAATTTTTTTAGTTTTTTTTTTTTAATTTTATTTACCCCAAGTAACTCTGCACGATTTGCCTCGTCTCTATATTCTTCTTCCAGCCTTTGTTTGATGTTTCTTAATTCGCGATAATTCGCTTCAACCCAAATGACGTGTTTGATGAAATTAGTGACATGTTTGTCGCTGCATGCGGTGAAATTATCATAGAGTTCGATTTGATTGGAAATATAATTGTTTGCGTGCAAACATACTCGAATTACTCCTTTTTTATATGCTTCAGAACCATAGCATTGCTTATTCGAGTCGCAGTTTTCTTTTAATACCTACGATAGAAATATTTCAGTTTATTTTGCATTTTCGTAGGGAAAAATATATTTTGAAATATTTTAATATTTTTAATATATATTTACATATATTTTTTAAAAATATATTTAAAAATGTAAGCGTTAATTTTATGCAAAAATACATAGAACATATATTTTACATATCAAAAACATATTTGAAATATATTATAATATGCATTTCTTACCTCATCTTGAATATTTGCAAAAACATTTTTCAAATGCTGAGACAATCTTAGTGTTGAATGAGCATTTAAAACTCTGAGTTGTTCTTCTGGATTTGGGAGTTCATTGTATTTTGACTCTGCTAAGTAGTAAATTTCTAAAATTCTCGAATATATTTCTTCTACGATTTCGAGATTCGTTTTTGCCTGAAAGGATCCATTTATTTTTTATATTATCAAATGTTTATTAAAAAGTGATTCTCATCAACAAAATTTAACAAATTAATTATTGTAAGGTTATTTAAATATTTTTCATAATATTGTAAACTAAAATTGCATAAAAAGAAAACTTACATAAGCTGCTGCAAAAAGCACAAAAATTGCAAACAAAAACTTCATCTTGGTTGGATAGTGATAATTTCGGAACAATTACTGATTAACTGAATCATCTTGTCAATTTATACTTTTATTTGTACGTCAAATGTTGCAATATTTCTCCTCAAATCTAATGAGATCAATCATTTTTTAATCAATAATAATATTATCATTAAATTTGTATTATCATTATAATAGAATTATTATTCACAAATGTTCAGTGACAATATTAAAAAATTAAAAGTAAGTAATGCAAAAGTAAAGTACGTTTATTATTGTGACAAAATTATTAACTCTAACATCAAAAATTCAAATGATTTTTTATTGAAAATATATAAATTCGATTGAGATTAACATTCTTAATTACAATCTACATTATTGTTGCAAGAAAATGTATTGTTAGTTTATTATAAACAATTCAATTTTTTTGCAAAATTAGTTTAAAGAAAAAGTCAATGAAAAATACCAGATGTAAGGTGTTAAGTGTAAATAACATGTTAAGGTGTAATAAGTAAATAACTCTTTTGTTTAAATATAATATTTATTTTATTTAATTTATTTTTTAAGAATTATTATTTAAATAATTTATAATATTTATTTTATTTATGTAAATATTTTATTTATTTTAATGATAAAAACATTTTAAGTAAAGGCATATACAGTAGAACCTGTGAAGAGTCCATATTTGTGTCTTTGTTTACCCTGTGAAGAGTCCACTATTTCTTTCTTTTTTTAACCTATGCTTTGGTATGAAGAAAAAAAGGTAACAATAGTGGACTCTTTGCAGGTTAAAAAGGACAGAAAAAGTGGACTCTTCGCAGGTTCTACTGTAATATCGATAAATGAAAAATAACAATAAAGAATACATAATATTGCATTATTATAAACATTAATAATTATAATAATATTTTAGACATTCCATAAATGTTTGTTCAAGTTTATTAATTCTATTTTTAGATCAAAGTTTTTTAGCTTAAAGTAGCAGAACAATTGTTTATAATAAGTAACAATACATTTTTTATAAAAGTCTTTTAGGTAGTGATTAAGTATATTATCAATTGAATATTTATTTTATTCTTAAGGTTAATATAGATTAATAATTTTCAACAAATCATATATATATTCTAGAGTCTCTATTAATATCTGGCATTTGGAGGAACAGGCTCGATGAATAACAAAATAATTCTACAATATGCATTATTGTTAAATAAGTACGTCAAATTTATATCATAAAACATATTTCTAGTGTATTTGACAATATCTTAATGTGCAATTTCATTCTTTTGGAAATTTAGAAATTTTCTTTTAATTAAATTAGATTACTATGGAAGTTCAAGGAACCTTATTGACATAATAATAATCTCAATATGATTTTATTATAAATAAATATATTAGTTCTAGTTTCAAATAATATTTTTTAATAAACTTTTAATAAAGCTTTTACATTTTTAGAGTATTTTCAGAAATAATATTTTAGGATTAAACCACAGATTCTTGTATACAAGGCGTCACATTAATAAACAAGTATGTAATTATTATATTATGTATTATTTTATTAAAAAAATTCACTTTTCATTTTGCACTTATACTCAACAAAATTATTTATTTAATAAATGTAACATTTTAAGAACCATACATACACATTTTGTTATTTCTTTCATTCCTTATTCTTATACAATTTGAAACACATTATCATAGTATGATATGTAATGCGTTAATAATCATAATAATATTCAAGCTCAGGCTCTGGTAGTAGCTTAGTAGTTTTTTTATAAGTTCTGGTAGTGGAAGTAGTCAAATGTGGGATCGTTGGTTTGGGATATGTAGTAGTTGATGTATGCAACTTTGAAGTACTTTCTGCTGATTTTGTAACAGCGACTTTTGGTTTTTGAGTGGTTACATTCGACTTTTGCGTTGTTGACTGCGGTTTTGTAGTTGTAACATCAAATTTTTGTGTAGTTACATTTGGCACAGTACTATTGGATCTTGGTGTTGATGTTAAAGGAGGAACTGAAGTGGTCTTAGGATAATTTGTACTTTGTGAGGACGGAACTTCTGTGCTACTGGTTTCCGGTTTTAAGGACGTAGATTCATAAGGACGTACATGTGTAACGACTGCATTAGAGTCAGTAGAAGTTGGATACGATTCTGAAGATGTAACATATGGTGTGGATGTACTAGAATATGATTCTGAATGTGTACTATGAGTTTCTAAAGTAGTTTCGTGAGGTATTGAACTGGTTGGATATGATTCTGAAGCTGTAACATGAGGAATGAAAGTTGACTCATAAAGTTTTGAAGTGGTTGGATAAGATTCTGAAGATGTACCATGTGGTTCTAAAGTAGTTTCAATAGGACTTGAACTGGATGAATAGGAATCTGAAGATGACACATGAGGTTCTAAAGTGGTTTGAATAGGTCTTGAAGTGGTTGAATAGGAATCTGAAGATGTTACATGTGGTTGTACAGTAGTTTCAATAGGTCTTGAACTGGATGAATAAGATTCTGAAATTGTCACATGAGGTTCTAAAGTGGTTTCAATAGACCTTGAAGTGCTTGGATGGGATTCTGAAGATGTAACATGTGGTTGTACAGTACTAGATGGATAAGACTCTGGAAGTGTAACATGTGGTTCTAAAGTAGTTTCAAAAGGTCTTGAACTGGTCGGATAGGAATCTGAAGATGTAACATGTCCTTCGAAGGTAGTTTCAATAGGCCTTGAACTGGTTGGATAAGACTGTGAAGATGTCACATGTGGTTCTAAGGTGGTCTCATAAGGTCTTGAACTGGATGAATAGGAATCTGAAGATGTCACATGAGGTTCTAAAGTGGTTTCAATAGGTCTTGAACTGGATGAATAGGAATCTGAAGATGTCACATGTGGTTGTACAGTAGTTTCAATAGGTCTTGAACTGGTTGGATAAGACTGTGAAGATGTCACATGTGAATCTAAGGTGGTCTCATAGTGTTTTGAAGTAGTTGGATAGGATTCTGAAGATGTCACATCAGGTTCTAAAGTGGTTTCAATAGGTCTTGAACTGGTTGGATAAGATTCTGTAGACGTCACATGTGGTTCTGCAGTGGTTTCAATAGGTCTTGAACTGGATGAATAGGAATCTGAAGATGTCACATGTGGTTGTACAGTAGTTTCAATAGGTGTTGGACTGGTCGGATAGGAATCTGAAGATGTAACATGTCCTTCTAAGGTAGTTTCAATAGGTCTTGAACTCGTTGGATAAGACTGTGAAGATGTCACATGTGGTTCTAAGGTGGTTTCGTAAGGTTTTGAAGTAGTTGGATAGGATTCTGAAGATGTCACATGAGGTTCTAAAGTGGTTTCAATAGGTCTTGAACTGGTTGAATAAGATTCTGTAGAAGTCACATGTGGTTCTGCAGTAGTTTCAATAGGTTTTGAACTGGTCGGATAGGATTCTGAAGATGTCACATGAGGTTCTAAAGTGGTTTCAATAGGTCTTGAGCTGCTTGGATAATATTCTGAAGTTGGATGAGATCCTGATGTGGCTGCTGTAGTTGAAGTGTATACATCTTCTGTATTAGTGACACTATCTATTGAACTATTCTCCAAAGGTCCAGCAGTTGTTGAAGAACTTTCATTAGACTCCGTGTTGGATGGATAAGATTCTGTAGATGATCCTCCTGCATTACCGGAATTCTCTCTTTCATTATTATCTTTCGTCTTATTCTGAAGAAAATCTGTCATACAGTTTTGAACACTGGCTATTTGGTAGAACTTTGCCGTAATTTTTGGATAGCCATCCGAAGCACAAGATTTCAATGATCGTTCCAAATATTTGTACAGTGATTTGAGTTTATCCACACTGTAATACAGGTTGATTTTCGCTGCCGTCATCAACTGTGTATGATATTCAATAATCTGAAATCATTATTTTCGTTCAATATCTAAGCTAACAAAAAATTCTCAAAAAAGCATTAATATTGATCATCAACTTACACCCAGCATTTCTTCATGATAACCTATTACATGGTATTCGGAATCGACGCTTTTTTTACTGATTGTTAAATCGTTCATATTAGACTCAACGGCTTCAATAAGATTCACCATTTCACTCAAAAATTTGTCACTACATTCGGTGAAATTTTCATATAGTTTAATTTGACTTGATACGTAATCGTCCGTATGCAAGCAAATTTTCGTGACACCTTTTCTATATGCTTCCGATCCATAACATTCTTGTCCACCGCCACATTTTTCTTGCAATGCCTAAAGATTTTATATACAAAATTTACAAAAATCTTTTGTTTGAAAAAAATTTTTTTTTATTTTTTTTTTTTTGAAAAAATTTTTTTTTAATTTTCTTTTAAATTTTCCTTTACAAACAGCTTACCTCATTTCTGATAGTATCAAATGTTTTTTTCAAATGATCGGATAAACGAAGAATCATATGAGCATTCAAATTTTCAAGTTGTTTCTTTGGATTTGGCAATTCAGAATGTTTCTTCACAGCTTCTTCGTAAATATTAACAAGTTTTTTATATCCAATTATAACATTTTTCTCATCGGTTGGTCTCGCCTGAAAATAAATCAGCTTTTTCATAATAGTTGTTTATAATTAAAGTATACATATATAAGTATACAAATAGTTTATTAGATATTTATTTTCTTTATTTAGTTAAAAAATTCAAAACTTACTGTAGCAAACACTATCATGCAAGCAACACCAATAAGGGATAATCTTTTAACCGCCATCACGATGTTGTTGTTTCAATAAACTGATAAAACTAAAATTAAAGCTTTGTTTTATAGACAATTTGAAGTTAATAGCGGATAAATGAATACCTGATCATTAATTCACATGTATGTAACAAAAATGATACACTAATGACAAAACATATCAGCTGATTCATTTAATATTATGCAAATTAGATAGATTTCTATGACCCAAAAATGTTTTCAAACTTAAATCTATTATTTGTTGTCTAATATAAATTGCAAAAATATAATAAATTAAATTTTAAAAAATTAAAATATTTTTTTTTTTATTTAAAAAAATAAAAATTTAAATTTAATTAAAATTAAACTAAAAATATTTTATTTATATAATTAAAAAATATAAAATACAAAAATATTTATTTATAATATTTTAAATAATTTTTAGATGTACTTTTAGGTGATTTCCATACGTAATCTCAAACATCAAACATTTCGTTCAAAAATTTGCCTTCCATTTTTGTCGAATCAAACACTTTATCCCTTTTTATTGCAAAATTTTATCAGATTTGGTTGCCATAAGAGAAACTTGTTCAATCGAAAAAAATCATAATCTTACGGAAGCAATGAAAATGCGTGCTCTGACCTCATAAGGAAAATAGTGCCTTATACTATTTGAGCAAAAATGCACGATACTTTGTACAAGAATTAACAAAGTAACTAGTTGCGCGTGATAGAATCGCTAAATTAATTCCGGATTTTTGCGGAAAATAATGGATCCTTATAATAAGCAGTTTTTATATTTACAATCTATAATTATTTAAAGTACAACACACTGTTGGAAATTATTACAATTACAATTTTTCATATCCTTTAAAATCCAACATCTAAAAATGATAAATTTTTATGTATTTTAAAAATTAAAAAAATTTTAAATACAAAAATACATAAATAAATGTATTTTAAAAATTAAAAATTTGTTTAATTTATTGTAATTTAAATATCAATTTAAAATTAAAAATTAAAAAAATTTTTAAATACAAAAATACATAAATAAATGTATTTTAAAAATAAAAAATTGTTTTAATTTATTTTAATTTAAATATTAATTCAAAATAAAAAATTTTGACATATTAAAAATACATTTATTAATACACAATAAATGCATTTCAAATTTAAAATATGTTCACATTTCTTTTCATTTCCAAAACTCGATGCGAAATAAAATTCATTCACCGAAGCAGAAAGATTTATAAACTATTTCATTTTGCGAATAAATTTCACGTTTATGCTTTTTTGCAATGTTCATGTGATCATCGTCTATTTGACATCAGAAGTGAATTAGTCAAATACATTCTTAAATGCAAAATAAAGTATTTTAAAATGATTAGTTATTAAAAAGGTGTTGTATATTTTACCTTAATTGTATTTAATTCAGTTGTGTCAATAAACTATAATGACAATAGTTTGCGGTCATTATGACATTTTGCAAAAAAAAAAAAAAAAAAAAACTAATAAAATTCTAATATGACTCATCAATCAAATGATTAACTTTTTTATGCTTCAATAAAACCAAATCATGTTGAATGGTCTTAGAATAAATAATTACACATACGCCTACGTGCCGACTACCGGCGAGCGCAGTTGCAAAATGTGTTGCCAGACGATAAGAGTGACTGCATCGCATTATAACTCATTACAAATGATTTACCGTATTATTAAACATTCCATAAATAAAGCAATTTTTCATACACATTATATGCACCAGTTTGTCAGATTGCTGTTGTTTTTTTTTATGTCATCGATATGTCGATGGTGTAATCGATGATATTGAAACACAACTACGACATGTTAACATTTCAAATTATATATATTAACTCCTTTACGCTTGTTTAGCAATCAAAATATGATTCCATATATGGTTCATATATTAAAAGTATGTACATATATTAAATATAATTTGTTTTGGACTCTGACATCGACATAACTGCATTTTAAAACCCACAAATATGGTGTTTTGTGTGCCTTTTATACATGCAATTATTTATATTTCATCCTTGCAACCTTTTGAAAGGTAGCAAGTTTGAAATATATATATATATATATATTTCATATATATATATATATATATATATATGTATATTTTTGCCACTTTGAAATGTAGTTACGTGAACGTGAAGGAGTGGGCGCACGGATCCTTGACAAATGTAGTTTTACCAGCGCCAAATACGGGTCGACCGGGTGTCGCCCTTACAATTAAACTTCGGCAATAAAGACTGCCGGCAAATAGCTTCCTGCAAGCACACCGCTTGCTGGAATGTGAAAGTGTATTTCAAGTCGACTGTTATCTCACACAATAACGCTGCACCGCATCGGTGACTGCATTTAGCGCAGCGCCATAAAGTTCAGCTGAATAAAAGCAACGCTTTTTATGAGTCGCAGATTTACGAGTTTCATAATTATATAAATGTTACTTTTTAACCCCTCGAGTCAAAATGAACTTCAAGCTCATTAACTCTAATCCTGTTCGGCTTGACTTTTTTTTTCGTCATTTAGTGACTGCAAAATCGATTATCTCATTTGTTTTAGAAATATTAAGGAATATTGATTTTCATATTCTTTGACAAAACGAAAAATGTATGGCGAATATGTTGATTATATATAAATATATGTTTTCCATGAAAATATATATTCTTAATATATTCTTCCCTGACGAACGAAAATTATTAATATTTCTATTATATTTTATATATAATTTTTATATTGTTTTATATATTTGTTATATAAAAATGAAAAAATATGTTTTATGTAGATCTAAATATATAAAAAATATAGAAATTATATATAATATATAAAAATTTATATATAAATTGCGGCAAAATGGCATTTATTTAGAATATACAATTATATTTTATATTTCCGTCAGTGATGGTTAATATATATGATATATTCATAATATATTCATAATATATTTATGACATATTTTACATTTATTTACAATATATTTTTAATATAATAAAATATGATAGATATTTACGTTTTTTGCATTAAATCCTGAATATGTTAATATGTTTAGAATATTTTTGAATATTAAAAAATATATTTAAAATATATTAACAATATATTAAGAATATAGTAAAAATATATTAAGAATGAATTAAGAATATATTAAGAATATCTTAAGAATATTTTTAAAATATATTAAGAATGTATTAACAATATATTCACAATATATTTGTTTAGAATATATTCCTATATTAAAAAATATTTAAAAAATAAATTAAGAATTTATTAAAAATATATTGAGAATATATTGAAAATATATTAAAAGTATATTATAAGATTATATTACTAATATTTCAAGATTATATTAAGATAATATTAAGAATCTATTAAGAATATATTAACAATATATTCACAATATATTTTTGCGTGATTTTTTGCTGATTTTGATATAACAAAAAATATATTTTATAAACCAATATATTATAAATGTAAATTAAATATATTTTTATTTTATATGTTTAAAATACGTTGTTGTAACTATATTTTCAATACGTTTCTATATTAAAAATATATTACAAATATATATTAAGAATTTATTAAAAATATATTAACAATATATTCGCAATATATTTTACGTGATTTTTTGTCGCCTTTTATATATAAAAAACTATACATACTGATATATATTTCAAATGTAAATTAAATATATCTTCATTTTATATTTTTACCATATTTTAAATATGTACCCATTAAATATATTTTACGTATATGTTACATATATTTAATATATATGTCTTCGTATATATATTTATACGATTATTTTTAAATATATATACAAAATAATAATTTTTGTCTAAATGTTTAAAAATATATTTTTGCATATATTTCTGAAATATATTTTCATGAGAAGTTTATTCAAAAATTGATTCAACTTTCATTCCCTTTTGACTGAAAAAGTTAATGATAATTTTTTGCATTAAACGACGTTTCATATACATAAGTTGGTTCATGCAATCATGCGTGTCACAAGCGCATTGAAGAACTTTCCACGTAAGATACTAAAAGCCGATTGTAATTGCGGCAACGTGCGTAGAAGTAATTAATTTGCAACTGGTGATAATCGCGTTTATTTATATCGCGTATCGGCATTTTTTCATGCGGAATCAACGTCAGATCGGTTTCCCATTGGCGCGCCACGCGAATGCGCGTAACAAAAAAAAATCGACAAACACATGCATGCATTTTTATACACTGAAAGAACCAAGCAGAAGAAGAAGAAGAAGAAAAAAAAACGGCCAAGTTACCCAACAGCCGTCGCCAGAGAAAATTATTGACACACGAAAGGAGATCGTATGCAATGATATATGAGAGGCTCCGAATTCATTTCGTCCCACGCGGGAATGTTTAATAAATGACAGTGGACGACGTTAACAATAGCCACGATTCCGCGTTTCGAAAGATGCGGACGTGGAGAACCAGTAAAACAAGAACCGATTGTGTTCTCGTTTGTCAAAAGGTCTCGGCTTGCCGGCGTGCAAATAGCACTTCCACGTGACCGCGTTTTCATTCATAATCATAATCATAATCCGCGATTCGAATATTGTCAGCTTCACGCGATGACGACTTATCACTTTCATCTTTGGCTTTTCAGTTTATGACTGTGAGATTTTACTTTCAATATCATTCACTTTTTTCACTTTTTAATTAACTGATTGAAATCTGAAATATGAAATGGATTTTTTTTTTTTTGGATTTCATGATCAGGTCATAATCAGGTCCTAACTTAATCAGTTGCCAAAAAAAATGATTTATTAATATTTACTATGAATATAGTAAAATTTTTGCAAAACTTTTGCAATTTATATTGTGTTTTGGTACATGAATTTGTTGAATATATCGACGGCTCCTATTAAGAAAGTCGTAACTCAAAATTGCATTCTAAAAAGTCGTATCTGTAATTTTTATAATGTTATTTAAATGGAGAAAATTTGAGTTACGACTTTCTTAATAGGAGCCGTCGATATGTCCACAAAGACGAAAATATATTTCTCAAAATATATTTGAAATATACAATTTCTTGCCGTTTTACGTATACGTAATATATATTCAATATATTTTTTATATATTTTAGAAAATATATGAAAAACATATGTCATTTATACAATTTCTTGTAGCAAATGTATTTTTTGCAGAAAAATATATTTTATATATATTTTGAAAATATATTGTCACTCGTGTGGGTCTCCTTAAAGAAAAAAATATATTTTGAAATATATCTAGAAATATACGTGAAATATATAAAATATATTTTCGACAAGAAGATACACTTAATATATATTTATATTTTTCTAAAATATATGTAAAAATATATGTGTAAATATGAGCAAAAATACATGAAACATATATTTTTCATAAAAAAAGTATTTGAAATATATTTAAGTAATATTTAAATATTATTTATTTTTTAAAAATATTTTTTTATATTTATAATATATTTGAAATATATATTTTTATATAGAAAAATATACTTTACATGTATTTGGTATAGTAATTTCAAAGGTATAGTATACCAAAAAAAAACTTAAGATAGCTTTAAAGACTGTTTAAAATTTGTTAGTTTTCAAAATTGTTATAGTTTAGTTAGTTTTCTTAGATTTGTTAGTTTAATAATGTGTAACTAAATATTAGTTATTTTAATACAATTTTGAAATAACTGAAATAAATCTAAAACTGAAATAAACTAACCTGTAAACATTGCGAAAACTATCAAAATTAAAAAAATCTTAAAAATTAGAAAAATTTAAGTACCCTTTTTAATGTTTTTAATTTTTTAAAAATTATTATTATTATTATTATTATTATTAGATCTAAAAGGGAATATTGTTTGAAAAAATATAACAAATCTAACAAAACTGACTAACCTAAAAAAATTGTGAAAACTAACAAACTTAAAAAAGTCTTAAAAAGTAAAAAATTTTAAGAACCTTAATTTTGTTATTTTAAAAAATATTTCCTGATACAAAAATAGATCTAAAACAGAATATCGTTTGAAAAAAATGTAACACAACTAAGACGACTAACCTAAAAAAATTATGAAAACTAACAAACTAAAAAAAGTTTTAAAAAATAAAAAATTTTAAGCACCTTAACTTTGTTATTTTAAAAGTTATTTCCTCATACAAAAATAGATCTAAAACAGAACATCACTCAGAATTAGTAGGACAAAAGTTAAAAATAACCTTTAAATCCAAAAATAAACCTGCCTCACCAACAAATAAAAAAAATCGCAATAATTTGCTTTCCAGAAAAAAGCCAAACCAATATTTCATCCCCGGCAAAATCGTCCACTCGAACCTTAAAACGCGCTCGCAACTTTGTGCCGCTCGACATATACCCCGGTAATTACACGTGATGTCAATTATTTGCATGCAGTCATAAATAATCGAATCGCGTCAGCAATGATTATACTTAATAGTACATAGTTATCCATTTATGTATAACGACGAGCACACTTGACTTTCAAGCTGCTTTTTTCTTCTCTTAACATCCCCAAAGTACCATCCCAGGTCAATGCAAATTTATACTTCAAATAATTTGCATCGACTGAAAAATGATTCAATCCTTGTATCTCCCTTTTTTCCCCCCTTTTTCCACGTCAATAAAATCAATCACTTTACGGCTTATGAAGCAATTAAAATAATAACGCGAATGTGCGCTGAATGTTGAAGGTTGTTTCACAATGAAAGTCAACAAGTTGAAAATGATTCGCATATCTTTGCAAAATCCAAAACATTTTGTAGATTGTCGCTTCCGTCGTTTCCTCCTCGGTTCGTCCACTTTTTCCTCTCTCGTGCTTTGGCCGCAAAACAAGTGGTCTAGCAAGATCCCGAGCAAATTGCCTACACTCGTTTCATGCGCAAACCACGAACGAACGTCTTTATCCGACATCCGTCAGGGACCCCAACAACATCAACTTCGCTAAAACGGCGAAAAAATGCATAATCACCTGGTTAATGTTTAGACTAAGAAGTTTTACTTTTTTTTTTTTTTTTTTTTTAGTTTTTTTGTTCTATGCTTCTCTTCGTTCAAAAGACACGAGACTTTTCATGAGAACAAAGTGCTGGCACTTTTCTTTCGTCATCAACTTCACTTGCCACGACTTTTTGTAATTAATTCGCCGCGATATGATTGACGCTGGGAATGACTTATCTATTTACGTCAGACGGCTTTTTGTTGCGCCCAACATTGAAAGGATATTTCAACTACATTTTTCTCGTTATTAGTCATCGGCGCGTTTAGCATACAATTAGACGAGAAGAAAATTGATTATAGAGTGAAGTTATTATTATTTTTTTGAAGCAGAAGGGAAAAGAACGAGTTTGCGTTCTTCTTTCTTTTTTTTTTTTTTTTTGTAAAGAGTTTAATTGAAATGTTTCAATTAAAGGTATGCGAAATTACGTTTTTGTCGGAAAAGAAGCTCAAAAAATTGATCGATTAGTAAACGATGATAGAGAAAGGATTGATAATTGCTTTAGCTAAACAAAGATAGAATATAAGGAACTAATTTTGATTTTATAGAAATTCAAAAAAATATATTGTCACTGCATTGAAAGGATCCTTCACGATGGAAACTTAATTTTAAAAATGTATGCAAAAATGTATTTTGTATATATTTTATAAACTCACTTTTTTGCATATATTTTCACACATATTTACACATATATTTAAAAAAATATATTTACAAAAAAGTTATTTAAAAAATATATTTAAGATATACCTTATATATATATATCTATTTTTTATATTTTATTATATATATATTACTTCATTTAAACAATTAAACTCATCGAGAATATGTAATGATATATATAATTATATATTTAAATTATTAATTAATTATAAATTATTATAATTTTACGTATATATAAAATATATTGACAAGATATATATTCTGAAGATATATAATCCAGGATACACACATATATCCAGGTGTATATATATTTTATATAGTTTTCTGTATATAAAATATATAACAATATATAATAATTTCTTATTATATTACGTACTCCTATTGCCGCATTTTTATATAAATTCAACATATATTTTATTCATTGTATACAATTTTTATATAATTTTATATATGGAACTACTTTGCATATTTTTTATATTTTTTATAAACATATAAAAAATCCATTTTATATATGGGCCAATCTCTGACACCTTTCAACTTTCTTTCAACTTAGGTATGTAAAAAATATATTTTTTTCTCCTGTAGAGAAAAAAATATATTTTCAAATATATCCAGAAACATATGATATATACACTGGGCACAAAAAAAAGGCCACCTAGGTATGGTGTATGGCATTGGTATGGCATACCAATGCCATGACAATGCCATGCCACTGCCATGCCAATGCCATGCTAATGTCATACCAATGTCATACCAATGCCATACCAATGCCATACCAATGCCATGACAATGCCATGACAATGCCATGCCACTGCCATGCCAATGCCATACGAATGCCATGCCAATGCCATGCCAATGCGATGCCAATGCCATACCAT
>JABFPJ010002012.1:0-21696 GCA_022817425.1 Gryon sp. ZL-2020
ATGTAAAAAAAAAAAAAAAAAAAAAAGCGTGATATATTGCCTTAAGGTGATTCTTCAGTCAATTTCGCTGTTTCTTTCTTCCTCTAATGTATTTACCAATAACTCTATCCTTTTTGCACTTATAATCACTTTAAGGTAATTCTTCAGCTACATAAGAGCAAAAAGGATAGAGCTAATGATGACTTCATTAGCGGGAAAGAGAAGCAGCGAATTCGGCTGAAGAATCACCTTAAGAATATTCTCAATTCGGGATATTATTGACATTATACTTCGCCTGACGCGCTACACCCGGAAAATGCAGGTACTCCTGCACTGTTAACATATCCTCAATGACATTAGAAAAAGACGTCTACATAATGCAAGTTTCGTGGGTGTAGACCAAAAACGTTGCAGCGCACGCTCGACTTGTCAAAAGTGGGTGTCTACTGGATCCTGTCGTTCAGCAATTTGATCAAGCTGTCAACATTTGTTTACGTACCCACTGTACCAGGTAATTCAGTTCATTTCATTGTCAAAGATGAAAACCTTGCAATATTAACAATAACGAAGAAATGTTCTTTTCATTTTGCAATAATCATAAAGTTATAGACGGCAATTGTGTATTTGATTGTAACGGGTAAAATGCATGCATATATCTGATACTAGTATAGTAGAGATATAATCACACATACATATTTTCATCGAATCAATACACATTTCAAATACCTATTATAAAACTCGATCCAATTTTACAGAACTTTTTACATTATTACGTATTTATTTGTTCATTTGAATGATATATGATTATAAATAATTTTATATATATATATGTATTAATAGATTGATATATAACGAACACTTATGTATGGTTTCCTAACTTTTATGTTCAATTACCAGCAATCGATTTTGAACTGAGAGTATTTTGCAGCCAAAATGACAGATTCAAAGTATTTCACAACTACGAAAAAAGGTGAAATATTTGAACTCAAATCGGAGCTCAACAATGATAAAAAAGAGAAGAAGAAAGAAGCCGTTAAAAAGGTGAGCTTTATTGATCCATGTATTGCGTTCAGTTATAACTAACTTACATTATTCAATCAAAATAAATTGCAACAAGTTACGTTATTTTATAATTAATTATTGACAAATCATAATAGCAATTTTGTGATTCATTCAAACATTTTAAATTGAAATACGAATAAAATAATTAGATGATATTATAAATGTATTCATTTTATTTTAGGTAATAGCTTCGATGACAGTCGGAAAAGATGTTTCGGCATTATTTCCCGACGTAGTCAACTGCATGCAAACGGACAATTTGGAATTGAAGAAACTCGTGTATCTGTATCTGATGAATTATGCGAAAAGTCAACCAGACATGGCCATTATGGCCGTCAACACATTCGTTAAGGTAAAGTAGTTTAAAGTACCGCTTATAATATCATCACTTTCTATTAATGCACATTTATCTTTGTAATCAGAAACTAAACCACTCGAATGTTAGTTTTTCGTTAATGCGTCTTTTCTTTTAACAATTGTTTTGTTTAATGCCAGTCGTTGGAGCAGGTAAGAACTCCCCGT
Source organism: Gryon sp. ZL-2020 (assembly GCA_022817425.1). Taxonomy (NCBI): domain Eukaryota; kingdom Metazoa; phylum Arthropoda; class Insecta; order Hymenoptera; family Scelionidae; genus Gryon; species Gryon sp. ZL-2020. The sequence goes on from JABFPJ010002012.1 coordinate 1,564, forward strand.
CCGATGTAGCATGTCAAATCTCATTTTACGATGATTGGTTGACTTTAACATCTAACATTCGAGTCGCTAAATATTATGCATAATCAATGACATAAAGAATTGTTTCTAGCGACAAGCTTCAAATTCTTTATTTTCATTATATTTTACAAAATGTGTCAGTTCATTTACATTACTTTTCAATAACTAGAAATGAGTTTGAATATAATGATTTACAATGATGATAACAGTTTTTTGTAATATTTAAATTCTGGTTATTGAAGAGCCAAAATCTGTATTTGAAAATGCAATAAAAAGAAAAGAAAAATACAGATTGTGCTTTGCAAATTTAAATTTGCACAAAGCCGTCTGCATTGTAGGGTAGAATGGAATGCTTCAGTGCGATAGGATTGAATTGCTTATTTTTTCGAAGGGCACGAGACTGGAATTTGGTTACTTGAATTCTTACTTTGATTCATTTCATTTCAATCATGCTTTAATCACTTGATTAACTTTAATACCAGATTCCAGAATCATTGTAATATCTTTATGTCATCTTTTATTTAATCAATCAAAATACATTTCTAATGTACTCATACTCTGTGTTTTATTTATTTATTATTCTTATTATTATTTTATTTATTATTATTATTATTATTTTTATGAAATGGATTTTTGCTATATTTTGAAATAATAGTTTCAGTCTGTATGTATGTTTCTACTGATTCCATTCCTTTTTTTTTTATTTATTTGACTTTTTATTCAAATTTGTTTATGGCCCTTCTCTTATTTATACTTCTAAAGCAACAATTTTTTATTTCATTTTTTTTTCTATGTATGTGTAACAATCAATCGATAAGTGTTTTTATTTAACGCATGTATATATGATGTCAATGTATATATCATAACTTACAATTATAAGACTATGTTATTTTATACACTTGAAGGTAGGATTTTGCATATATTATTTGATACGGTTTTACCAAACGAAATATTAATAATGTTTATTTTTTATTCTCGAAATTCGATTAAGTATTGATATTAATTAAAAAGTATTAATTAATTAATTAATAATTAATTTTAAAAAGAAAGGATTAAAAATAACTTTCATGCATGCAAATATTATTTTCTTCAACATAAAAACTGAACAATTTTCTAAACTCAATAAAGTGTCTAAACTTAACAAATAATGTGCAATAATTATTTCGTTTTAATATCTTTAATAAAGTTGAGTTATATATTGAATTAATTGAATAAAAATATTTGAATATTAATTTGAAATTAGAACAACGTATTTTCGTAGTGAAATCAACATCTAGTTCTAAACTACATCTTCCTGAAAATCATTAGTGTTAGAATAATATCAATATCATGCATATTATCAATACTTCCTGACACGTTGACTTTATAACATAAAAATGATGAAAAGAGTAATTGATACTTTTGTTATTCAAATTGACGAAATTACAAGTACATTGTACAAGTGGAAATCTCGTGCTCTTAAACAAAAAATAAATAATTCAAAGGTATTATATTATAAATTAATTTGTAATTAATAATAATAAAAAATGGTGACGTGACCAATTTGACATTTTTCGTTCTGACACGCAAAAGGAGCTACCGACATCTCCGATGACTAAGGTACTCACACTATTACTATATTTTGTTAACTTTTGGGTTGAAATAAATATGCATTATTGTGACTAGACTTGAATCCCTGGCGTGCTTAATTTTTGCGTAGGATTGCGAGGATCCAAATCCGCTGATTCGTGCATTAGCAGTTCGTACAATGGGATGCATTCGCGTTGACAAAATCACTGAGTACCTCTGCGAACCATTGAGAAAGTGTTTGAAAGACGAAGATCCATATGTCCGCAAAACTGCTGCTGTTTGTGTTGCCAAGCTTTATGACATTAACGCAGGTCTGGTTGAAGATCAAGGATTTCTGGATCAGTTGAAGGATCTTTTGTCAGACAGCAATCCAATGGTAAATCAATTGAAAAATATCTTTTAATCTCATCATTTAAAATTATATTTGTATATTTCTTTGAAAACTATCATTTTTCTAATTTTTTAAAAAGTAGAATATCTTAAAATTTTATTGAAAAATATGATGTCTAACATTTGGTTAAAAAGTAGAATAGCTTAGTTTTTCAATCAAATGTAGAGATATCCTAGTTTTAAATTATGATTTCATTTTTTGATTGCGTTTAATTAAGAATAATATTACATAATTATGAATTGTTTCCAGGTGGTTGCAAATGCAGTTGCAGCGCTCTCGGAAATCAATGAATCGAGTCCAAGTGGTCAACCACTCGTTGAAATGAACGCACAAACTATCAACAAACTCTTAACAGCTCTGAACGAGTGCACAGAATGGGGCCAAGTATTTATTTTAGATTCTTTAGCGAATTATTCCCCAAAAGACGAACGAGAGGCCCAAAGTATCTGCGAAAGAATTACACCGAGATTGGCTCATGCTAATGCTGCAGTCGTCTTATCAGCGGTTAAGGTAAATAATACAATTTTGCATTTCACCCAATAGATATTTTATTGTAATACATACTTTAAACTAATGTAATACTAATTTAAATTCATTCCTCATGGAAAAAATGTATTTGGCAAAATTATAATTTTTTGCTGCTTTTATATATGTAAAATATATTTCAAACACATTTTTTATATTTTAAATATATTTTTGCTAATATTTTTAAATATATTTTTTATCGTGAGAGTAGTATTACATCAATTTAACTTTAATGTAATACTAATTATATAAACCAAGATACATTAATATAATATCAATTTCAAAAATGAAACTCATTTCTTGCAGGTTTTGATGAAACTAATTGAAATGCTGCAATCAGAGTCCGACTTTGTCGGTGCATTGACGAAAAAATTAGCCCCGCCGCTTGTAACTCTGCTGAGCTCTGAGCCTGAAGTCCAATACGTTGCACTACGTAATATCAATTTAATCGTGCAAAAGCGACCGGACATTTTGAAGCATGAGATGAAAGTCTTTTTCGTCAAATATAACGATCCAATTTACGTGAAACTCGAAAAGTTAGATATCATGATTAGACTTGCGTCGCAAGCAAATATCGCTCAGGTATTGTCGGAATTAAAAGAATACGCAACTGAGATAGACGTAGATTTTGTAAGAAAAGCAGTAAGAGCTATTGGACGTTGTGCTATTAAAGTTGAACCCTCTGCGGAACGATGCGTTTCGACATTGTTAGAGTTGATACAGACAAAGGTAAAAAGTGTACCAATACAATTCTGTTACATCATTTAATATTCTTTCAATTTAATAATACATGAAATAAGTATCATTGAATTATTTTATAATCTGTAGAGATCCATTACTTTCAACATTAAATCATTTAAACAAAAGTATAATAATTATTACAATTATTGCATAGGTCAACTATGTCGTCCAAGAAGCAATCGTCGTAATAAAAGACATTTTCCGAAAGTATCCGAACAAGTACGAAAGTATCATTTCAACGTTGTGCGAGAATCTGGACACTCTGGATGAGCCTGAAGCGAGGGCTTCGATGATTTGGATTATCGGCGAGTACGCCGAGCGAATTGACAATGCCGATGAATTGTTAGAGAGCTTCTTGGAAGGATTTCACGATGAGAATACGCAAGTGCAGTTGCAACTGTTGACGGCCATTGTGAAGTTGTTCTTAAAACGACCGACAGACACACAAGAGCTGGTGCAACAGGTGCTCAGTTTGGCGACTCAAGATTCCGATAATCCGGATTTAAGAGATCGTGGATTCATCTACTGGCGTCTGTTGAGTACCGATCCCGCGGCTGCTAAAGAAGTTGTGCTTGCAGAAAAGCCACTTATCTCCGAGGAAACTGATCTGCTGGAACCGACTCTTTTGGATGAACTGATTTGTCACATCTCCAGTCTCGCGTCAGTTTATCATAAGCCACCCACGGCTTTCGTTGAGGGCAGAGCCGCTGGAGCGAGGAAATCACTTCCGGCCAGAGGAACCGCCAACAATGACGATGCTTCGAGATCCTCGCAAATGCAAGCACAAGTCATTCCAGCACAAGACTCCCTTATTGGCGATCTTCTTAGTATGGATATTGGTAAAGATAAAGTTGTATAAATAAATAAGAATTTAAAAATATAAATAAATAAGAATTTAAAACCGTCCAAGTGAATTAATATAAAGAATAATAAGAATTTAAAATCGACTTATACTTGGACAAAACATTTAAAGTAATAATTAAAGTTGCTTGATTTAATACTCAAATTGTATCGTTCAAATCAAAGTCGAAAACTAATTGATGTTCCTCATTTAGGCGGACCAAGTATAGTTCCACCAGCAGCGCCAGCGCAGTCTGGTTTGGACTTACTGGGAGGTGGTTTGGATGGAATATTAAGTGGCGCGGATACAAGTGCACCGACCGAAGTGTCTCAAAGCACGACGGGACTTTTAGGCGACATTTTTGGTTTTACTCAAGGACCTACGGCTTTTATTGCCCCGAAAGTAAATTGGCTTCCAGCTGAAAAAGGCAAAGGTTTTGATATTTGGGGCACATTTTCGAGAAAGTAAGTTATCGTTGGATGTTTCGATAGTGTTTGTATGTTTGTTTCACTTGGTTTTTACTAACTTGAGCTTCATTTTGTTAACAGAAATGCAACTATTTATATGGATATGACCTTTTCAAACAAAGCAATGCAACCAATAGGAGGATTTGCTATTCAATTGAACAAAAATAGTTTCGGTTTAACACCGGCGGCTCCGTTACAAGTTGCAGGTCCATTAGCACCAGGCTCCAGTATTGAATGTAGTGTTGCATTGTCGACAGCTGGCGCAGTACAGCGTATGGAACCGTTGAATAATTTACAAGTTGCGATCAAAAATAATATCGACGTGTTTTATTTTGCTTGTTTGGTTCCGATGAATGTTTACTTCACGGAGGATGGCCAGTTAGACAAGAGGGTATTCCTATCCATATGGAAAGAAATTCCCGCACAAAATGAGGTATATTCAAAGTGATCCTATTATTTGAACGATAATGAAATTTTGATTTTCTTTGAACTGATTAATTTAATTGGTCTTTTTGTAGGTGCAATATACGTTAAATGGAATCATGTTAACGGCTGATCAAGTCGTTCAAAAAATGCAACAGAACAATGTCTTTACAATAGCGAAAAGAAATGTCGAGGGACAAGATATGTTGTATCAATCAATCAAACTCACAAACAATATATGGGTTCTGAATGAACTTAAAATTCAACCTGGAAGTCCGGATATTACAGTGAGTGGTCTTTGATGAATTATTCAAATATATTGTAACGTTTTATTCGAGCCAATTTGTAAATTGTTCTTTTCTTGTTTGTTTCAGTTATCATTAAAAACACGTTCCGTAGAAGTGGCTCCTGGAATATTCCAATCTTATAATTCAATTTTACATTCGTAAATTTTGTTAGCTTGCAGTTTTCATTTAAATTGCTATAGGAAATCAGTGCCACACTGTGAACAACGTTTAAAAATCATGTAGACAATTGATTTTTAAGTTATAATTTACATTTTTTTCCCAATTATTTTACATTTACAAAAGCAAATAAATTTATCTATTAAAATGTGGTGTTGTTGAGTGTATTATTTCTTATCGATTTACGATGTTAACCGATTTATGTTTTAAATAATTTACACTTTGTTATTGCAAAGTTACTTAAATATTAACTTTTATTGTAAATTAAAAATATACAATGTTTATTTCAATAGAGCTAATGCTTCGGAACAGTTTAGCTCTTGCAAAATGGCAGCCAAACTTTCAAGAGATGCATCTTCCACTTCTTCAGTCCATATTTCGAGCATAGCTTTACACTGTTCGTATTGCGTTGGTTTTCGTTCAAAAAATTCAATCTGCAACAATGATAATTTACAATTTAAACATAGAATTCTATCGTAACTTAACAAAAATGAGATAAAAATATATAATTTTTACTAAATTTAATGTTTTAAGCGAAAAAGAACACTTTTCTACCCTCAGTCGCAAAATTGGTCTTTTCTGCTCTACGGGCAGTAAAGTGATTTTGATACGTAATATACTCTTGTTTTACCTCTTCGCTATGATATCCAAATTTATTAGCGACACTTTTCCAATCATTCTTCAAAGCTTCAGATAATTTTGCTACCAATTCCGGGCTAATTTTTTGATTCTTCTCAGCTTTTGCAACAGCATTATCAGATTCCACCTGTTCTGATTCTTGCTTTAGTATAAACTCTTGATCGGTATTATCTGTTGGTGTTGTTTCATCCGATTCAGTCTTTACATCTTGTTGTGTCTGTTAAAAAAATAAAATAAAAGTTAATTTAACATATAATCAATTCATTATATGAAAGTAAAACATCGAGAAAGTAAACCCTAACTCACAGGTTTATGTTTAGCAATTTTCTTAATCATAGTTTCCAAATATTCTGGTAACGTATTAATTGGATTATTTGCAGGAACAAAAAAATGAGGACTGCGTCGTGCCAATAATCGTAATGCTCTCCAGCCAAAATTCCCGTCGTTGACTTTTCTGTTAAAGAATATTTTGATTCGTTTATTTCACATATTTAACTATGTTGAAGATATAATAAAACAAATTGACCATTTTTTATTAAAGTGTATAAAATAATAAATATTTCTGTATTACTTATATTGATCTTCCACCATTGCTGCTGGATCTAGTTGTTCAACAGCTTCTTTGAAATACGATTCTAAGGATGGCAAAAAGTCCCGTTCTTTGGATTTGCAAGCTTCAAGATTATTTGGACAGAGATTCCATAATTTCGTGAGTTCTGAACTAAAAAATATATAAAAATATATAAAATATTCAAATAAAATGAAGAATAAATACAATTATGCATTATTAATGTATAAATTATGCTTTGTTAATTTGATTTCAAAAGTTACAAAACTTATGATATGAACATAACTTTTTATTTAGAAAATAATACCGTAATTTAAATTTGTATTAGATTTTAATTTTTGCAGCTAATAACTTTAACTTACTTTCCCATATAATATTTATTCACTGAGGTTGCATCTTTAATAATTTCACCTAATCCACGCTTCATTCTTTTGGCTTTATACGATTCATCGGCATTGCTATTATCCGAGACTGGTCGTTTAAATGCTGGACATCCCTCATTTTTCCACGCATTCCAATGTTCTTCTCGTTTTAAAATATGTCTTACAGTATCCGCAAAAAGCGGACCATCCGGTGGTGTCTCACCAAGTAAAGTATAAACATGATCAGTTGTTGTCTTTACCCATTCAACTTGATCTGATTTCAATTCATGAGTTTCTCTATAGAAATAAAGCATTATTTCATTTCGTTGAATCAATCTTAATTTATAAATGTTATTATTTATAAATATTTAATATATAAGTATATAATATATAAATATATAACATATAAACAAATTATAAATATATATTTTCAATATATTAACTAACTGAATTATTTAAATACTCACGCTTTAAATTTAACTGTACTATTAAGATATTGAAATAAAATGAGAAATTGCAATAAAACATAACGTCGAAAATTTGAATCGGACAGTTGCAACTCTAACAACTTTTGATTGGTTAAATATTTGGCAAAATAATGTGTCTCTTTATGCGGTGTATCCGCAGTTTCATTGTTTAAACTCATTGAACAATTGCGTTGATCGTCCAATTTAAATGATGAAAATACTGACAATACACTAGTTGCGTGCTGAAAATAAAAATAAATTACCATTAATTTCATGTTGAATCTTTAATAATAATAAATAAATATTTATCAACATTTAAGCTTACAGCTGAGAAAACTTTCCAATGCATTTTATTATAACATTGATTTGGATTTCGAAAGTAATCCTGCAGTGCCCAAAATTTTCGGTACAAATTGTAATCGATGGGTATTTTATTTTCACTTTTATCGCCGTCAGTTTGTTCAATTTCCTCCAAAACTTCCTCCTCGGATTTTTCGGTTCCAAATTCCGTGTGATTTTCCAGATTGAATTCACTGATTAAATTCAAGCCGGACCTCTCCGAGAAGGGAAAAAATTTCGCAAGAAACAAAAGTATTCGGCCGCAAAATACGGTCTGCTGTGATCTCGACAGTCGACGCAACAAGTCATTGCACATACGCAATAAATTGTTTTTGCACGCTCCAAAAAATAATTCCTCTTTCCAAATTGAAACATTGTTCTCAACGTACGTGAATAATATTTCGCATCGATCTAACGTCATTCCATCGAAGATGTCGCCTAATAAAATGATTGGTATGCTGGCCGTGGCAATGTCTTTGCGACATAGTTCAATGCAGAATGTGATATATGATTCAAGAATATCAACATTCTTCCATGAATAAGTGTTAAAAATGGCGAGTAAGGTGTCGCGTAACACTTGGTCGATTAGAGCTTTCTTGTCAACGTCATTAGAACATTTCTCTGTGAATAACTTTTCGAACGAAACCACGTCGATTTTTTCGAAACACTTCAGAACGAGATTCTGCAAAAAATATCAATATATCAATTTCATTATACAATGTATATTAATTATATTTATATTAATATGTATATTATATGTATATTAAAATACACAAAAATACATTTATAAATATCAATTTCAAGTAATCCTTAAAGAAACAATTTTATATTTAATTTAATCAATTTTTTTGATTTAATAATTTTCTCAAGTTTTCAATTGTATATTATTATACTATAAAAGTTAAAAATAATAATTTTATTCAATTTAATCAATATTCAGCATATTTTCAATGAAATATTGAATCAATTATATTGATTTCTTAGGAATTGTTTTAAGTTTCTAAGTTAAATATTCATTAACAATTTGTACTAAAATAACAATAATAATATTACTAAATATTTTGTATTATTTTGTTTATTGTTTACTTTTTTATCCTGAACTTTTTTGAAGGAAATTAAAATGAAATTATGGTTCAAAATTATAACCTACAAATGACTAAACTTATTGAAACAAAAAATAAGCGTTTTTAACTTACAGAAATATCTGCTCTCAATGTTTCAAACGATGCCATTATTGATAAATGATTTTGAACGTAAAATAAAAATGAAGCAACGTAATAATATATTTATTATTATATTTTCGGCATCGCAGTTTCCAATCGTCCTACGTTTACGTTTTTGTTGAATACAAACAAACCTATTACGAAACAACGAAATTGAAACGAAAACAATGTTCCGAAATGTGACTTTAGTTGTCTTTCTTTCTGATTGTATTGGAAAGAGATAAACTGAGTAAAAAACAAGGAACATTTTGAAACATGAAAAATGGAATTGCAATTGATGGAATGGAACGAAAAAGAACGAAACCCACAATAAAATCTCACAAATCGAACCCATTTTTTCTATCAAATTTAGTATTTCAATAATTTAATGATATTTCAATGTACATCCATTGGGTTAATATTGTTTATGAAAATGTCATTTTTAACGAGACAAACAATTTATAGCTGCATTTTTTGCGAATGAAAAATAATAACAAAGTGTGACAGGTAAAATTAGAATTGTTACTAGCAGCGATTATTTATTTATAAATTAATATTTAAAAATACTGATTTTAATCAAATACGTTGTTAAAACATGATTTTGAAAATCATTTTCCGAAAATGTTTGAAAAATAATTGTATAAAGAATAATTTGATTTTTTATTAATTGCTTAATTTGTTATTATTTTATTATTTATTATTAGCTTTTTTATAATAATAATATATGAAAATGATATAATTATATATAACAATTAAAATGCATTTATAATTTTTGTAATAATTAATGAGATTATTAATTTTGCAACAATTAAAAATTGGGATTTTAAAAATCAATACTTAAACTATAAAGGATTTCGAAATTATTATATAATTATTTAATAAAAAATAAATAAGAGTATTTCTTTAATTTTTATTTAGCCGACTTACTTTTTTTCTTGTGCAACCTAGTAATCAAACGAGCATATAATAAAATGCATAATAATTATCTGTAAAACTTGATACTTGTATACGGGATACGAAAACCGGATGGTTGTTAATAAAAAGCAAACAAAAATGTAACATTACATTTTCTTTTCGTCAGACTTGCTTATTTCATTTACAACTTTTAACAAGTAATAGTATTTTCACAAAAGCAGTTGAAATTATTTACAGTAACATTTGTTGTAAGTTAAAAAAGGAGTTTTCATTTATTTTATTAATTAAAAAAAATGTTTCAAAGAATTGCAATTAATTGCAGTGAAATTGCAAAGAATTGCAGTGAAAGTAGTTATTGCAGTGAAAGAGTATAACATTTGCAATAATATGTAAAGTAAACACATTTGAAATAATTTTGCATTATTTATTATTATTTTTTTACAAAATTATTATAAAATATAATTTGAATTTTTTAATATTTATCTGATATTGAGCTAATACATTTTTAATTATCTCAATATTAATTTAAATGTACAGGTTATTTTCAGTTCTCTAACATATTTAATATTGTCCATTGGATGTGTTTTAATATGTTTAAAGTTAGCTTTAAACAAAATACGAAAGTTCATTGAAAATTAATGATTTAATATATTTATTGACGTTCAATCAGATTATTTGAGCGGGAAAGATGTCCGGAAGTAAGATAACGAATTATCGGAGTATTCAATTGGTCATCAATTGCTGGAAGCAGACCGCCACTATAAAATCAGCTCCAGCATTGTCTTTTGTGAAACGAAACTATTCGGACAGTGCGGTTCCACAGTTTAAGATAAAAGAAGTAAGTTTCTTTCATCATTTTTGAAAGAATTTCTATTTTATTTTATTTATTTATTTTATTTTTTTAAATTTATTAACATTCATCTAAACACTTGATTCATTTATTAATTTTATTTTATATATTTATATATTAATATATAATATTAGAGGTTAATCATATGGTTTGCACGAGACTTTCTTATAATAATTATTGCATTATATGCTAATTATAAAAATTTAATAAAATTGCATTTCATTTAAAAGTATTTATCAATATAAAATAAAATGTAAATTATGTTAAATATATGTAGGAATGAATATTAAAAAAAAATAAACTTATGATGAAATTCATGTTTTTCTATCATGTGATATTTTGTGAGACATCGTACAATGTAATAAAATAATTTTTTAATGAAAAATATTATATAGTGAATCTCAAATATTAATATGATTTTGAATAACATCGATTTGTTTAATAAATCAATTGGTTTGCTACTAAACTTGTTTGTTGATTGAAAATGTTATTTTGCAATGATTGCGATAGATGAATGTATTTTGAAACGAGTGTATATCTCATATGAAAAGGAAACACATAGTTAATGCAAATTAAACAATATTTGTTTACTAAATACTTTGATTTGCGTTAATTTCATAAGTAGAAATTCGTTGGAGGTAACTTTATCTACGTGATTGTTGACCTTTCAATCTATAAGATACGCATTATAATGTATTCTCATACCATTGTAACTAACACACTAATTGTGTAATTTTATGCTCACAAATCAAAAGTTTTTATCTTTTATTACAAAATTATTACAAAATATTAAATAATAACAATATCTTTGTCTTGAATTGTAGAATATGGCTACTGTGCTGAATCAGAATTTATGGGAGTCCGATCCGGAATTATTTGACTTAATTAAGCAAGAGAAAAAGCGACAACAATGTGGCTTGGAGATGATTGCGAGTGAAAATTTTACATCCCTCAGTGTACTTCAAACACTCAGTTCTTGTCTTCACAATAAATACAGCGAAGGTTTGCCTGGTGAAAGGTAATTTTGCAAAACAAACAATATTGAATGGAATTTTTTGTTATTGAAAGATAGTACAAATAAGATATTGCAAAATACATTTTATAATATAATGACTCACTGTATCAAATGTTTCAAAATCAAATTAAAAGACTATTAAATTACCGCAATGGAATAATCATTAAACATAACAATGATTTGTAGATATTACGGAGGTAATGAGTTTATCGACAAAATCGAGCGCTTAGCTCAACAAAGATGCTTGGAAGCCTTCAATTTGGATCCCGAAAAATGGGGTTGCAATGTTCAGCCTTATTCCGGAAGTCCAGCTAATTTGGCCGTTTACACAGGTCTATTGCAACCACATGATCGAATTATGGGTCTTCATCTTCCTGATGGCGGTCACTTAACCCATGGTAATTTATCAGTTGTGATATTTTATCACACAAATTCATCTCCGTTATATCTTATATTATTATATAACTTGTTCCTTTATCATGTGTTATACACAAATATAACAGTTTGATCTAAAGATATTCCATCTTAACTTTGATATCGATTTCCAATTGTATAAATTTAGATCTAATTATTTTTCAATTGTAATTTTTATAAAATTATAAAATATTCAGCTAACGGAAATCCATTTTAATCAATTAAATTGTATTAAAGAGAATCAAGTATGTCCAATAATTAAATTTAAAATTATTTCTGTTTAAAAATTAATTCTAATTTAATTTTATGTTTATATTAATTTCAAATCTGTATAATACAGGTTTCTTCACTCCAGCGAAAAAGATATCAGCAACCAGCATTTTCTTCGAATCAATGCCTTACAAAGTAGATGTCAAAAGCGGACTGATTGACTACGACAGATTAGCCGAAAATGCGAAATTATTCAATCCTAAACTCATTATAGCTGGAATTTCCTGTTACAGTCGTTGTTTAAATTACAAACGATTCCGGGAAATAGCTGATCAAGTAAACGCTTATCTACTCAGCGACATAGCTCATGTATCTGGATTAGTAGCTGCCGGAGTGATTCCAAGTCCGTTTGAATACAGCGATGTTGTCACGACGACAACTCATAAAACTCTGCGAGGTCCACGTGCGGGTGTCATTTTTTATCGCAAAGGTGTTCGCAGTATTAACAAAAATGGCGACAAAATTATGTACGATCTTGAGAGTAAAATCAACAATGCGGTATTTCCGGGTCTGCAGGGCGGACCTCATAATCATAAAATCGCCGGCATTGCCACGGCTATGAAACAAGCAAAAACGCCGGAATTCATTGAATATCAAAAGCAAGTTTTGCTTAATGCCAAAAAATTGGCCGAAACTTTGATGAATTTAGGATACACAATCACGTCTGGCGGCACTGACGTGCACCTGGTACTTTTGGATTTACGATCAGTGGGACTCTCAGGCGCTAAGGCCGAAAAAGTTCTCGAAGATATGTCCATCGCTTGTAATAAAAATACCGTACCTGGAGATAAAAGTGCACTTAATCCCAGTGGAATTCGACTGGGAACACCAGCTTTGACGACACGTGGAATGAAAGAAAATGACATTGTTCAAGTTGCAGAATTTATTCACAAAGGTTCGTTGCTGAAATGAATTCATTAATTAATATCGGTGATTCATTATTTATTAATACAAATGATATATTGTTTGTTTTAGGTTTGCAACTGGCTTTGAAAACACAAAAGATTTCAGGACCAAAATTGGTTGACTTTAAAAATGTCCTGCAAAATGATGCAGCAATCGTTGAAGAATTGAAATCGCTTCGTAGTGACGTCGAAAATTTCGCTCAATCATTTCCCATGCCCGGATACGAAGAGTATTAAACAATAACGAAAGTAAATTTTCGTTGAATTTTCAATATTTGTTGTAATACTTTTTGTATATTATTATCACATGAAAAAATGATAAAATACAAAATGTTTATTTTTTCTCGAAATACAATTTGAATACATTAAAGTATGTCTGTTTTCTTTTCTTCTGACGTATATTGAATATTGTAAGGTAGGGATGGGCGATTATTTGAAAATAATCGATTATCGAATAATCGATTAATCAAAAAATCGATTAATCAACATCGATTACTTAAAATCGATTACTTAAAATCGATTAATCGATTTTTGATTAAACGATTTTTAGTTAATCGATTAATCGATTTTTGATTAATTTTCAATAACAAACAAATGTAATTTTTCAATATGTAATAACAATAACAAAAACAATATATTTGCGACTTTCGTTAAACATTATAATGTTGCCAGCAACGGTTTGAAGAAGATTAAAAAAAATGTAAAATTTTATTTTAATAAAAACTATGTCTATTATTATTATAAATCTTATTAATCTATAAAAATAAGTCGATTGAAAACATTTTAATAATTTATATTCAAAGAGTCGTTTATTTTGACAAATCTTAATATTTAAGTTCACGATTTGTTACATGATATTACGTATTTTGAGAGCAAATTAATTGAAATGAATGGTAAAATTTGTATGTTCAAATGTAAAAATGTTGTATTAAAAAAATGATCAATTGATGCAGCACCCAGATACTTTCAGGCATTGACAAATTGCAAAATTAAATAAATAATTTAAATAAGCTATCAATGACTTAAGTGCACTTATTGAAAGTATTTGGGAATTATTAATTTATTATTTGTTTCAAAATAAAGCAAAATTACAAATCCCAAAGAAAAAAAACGGTTAAATCAATCCAACTCCTGCATAGCGTGTGAAGTCGAAGCTGTATTTCTTTGCTCTTCGTCAGAATCGTCCTCTTCAATGTCATTAAAAAAGGACTGCAAAATTGAACCAAAAAGACCCTGATTTTGTGGACGCGGCGGCGGTATATTAAAGAAAAGTTGTCCTATTTTAGTCAAATATTGACTGTAACATGGATCTCGGTCTAAACTTACTCTATAATGTGAGCATAGTACCATAAAAACTGTAAATTTGTCACTGAAAATAAGATAAAACACGTCATTTAAACAGCAATTACATTAATAAATTAATTCACTCGAATATTTACTTACGTTTCAATTACTTTTAATAAAAAGAAAAGAAAATTCAACAAAGGAAGAAAGTACGGTGGTGCTCCTTTTTTAATTTTTGGATGTTGCGATGTGTACGAATAAAAAACTTCTTGTGCTGTAACTTTGTTGTGTAAACACAAGTATCTGCAAAAAAATGATTTAATTAAGAAAGTTATTAATATTATTAATTTATTGTTTTGTATTATTATTTATTACTATTTTCGAACACAAAAAATATTAACATTATTCTTGTTTTTATTATATTAGATAAATAATATTATCATTTTTTTTCATTTTATATTAATATTAATTTCAACTTACTGCAAAACTGTTTGGGCTATAAAAAGATCAATTTCATACGAATATCCTTTCTGTTCATGAAATTCGACTAGCATCGCAGCACAACCAGAACCATCCTTGCTATGAAGAAAATGTTGCCTCGCCAAGGAATAATTTTTTTCTATAAAATAATAAATTCTTATATTCAGAGTTATTTAGTCGAATGATCAATTTTGCTATTAAACATAAAACGAATGAATTATTTTGTTTACCTTTCCAAAAGATGTGCGCTATCTTTTGATGTAAATCTGGATGACCGGTTTTAAAGTTACTCCCTTTTTTAATGCTCCATTTTAGGGCGTTTTGTAAAAATGTTTCTCGTTCTGGAGCAGTGGAAGATATTAAACTGAATAAATGAGTTATATTTGCAAAATATTCTTCGGAAGGTTCTGTTTCGGATTTCGTAAGAACGTCAATATATAATATCGCTAGATCAGCCCCACTAGCAATCTGAAAATGAAACAATTCATGTTATATTAATCAAACACATTTCAAAACAAAGTTACGTAATTACAATTTGCTTTATATAAATAAATTAAATTAATATACTTAATATACGTAATAAAGTGAGTCATTGAAAAAAAATATTCAAATGCAGGTTTATTCAAAATACAATCATTTACATTTCGTCAGTAATTAATACAGGAAAATAATGTTTTTATATCAATTAATGCTTTTCGTATAAGAATCTAGAATCTTCTTTATAATATTAAATAAAGCGAGCACTTTTCTATTAGAACTGACAATTTATAAAATAAGTTCTAAAGTAAACAAATCTTAACTCACAAACATGAAAATATGCAATGTAAATTAAACATTGATATTCATATAAATTCGTTAAATTAGTTTAATAAGCATTGCAAATAAGAATGTTGAAAAATACCTGTTCATGGTTTAATAACATAATAGAGCCATTATACAATAATTCCAATAAAGCGGAATACTTTTTCTGTGTTAGGTACCTGAAAGTAGGAGTTAATTAAGTAATAAACAATGTATCAATGGGAGTAATGAATAATGATTGACAAAAAAAGTGATGACTGATCATACTAACCTGAAATATATCGTTCTGTACATTTGATGAGCCTCATAATAATTGCCAGAATCAACGGAGGCTTGCAATTTTGTAAAAACTCTTTGAACTCCTTGATTTTGCCGTGAGGCCATATTTAATTCATTTATAAAAAATTGTTTTATTATTACTGTTTTGCTTTTTCAATCATATTCCTGTCAGACTATGTCAGATTAGACGCGACGCACGATCACGTTCCTATATACAATCAGCCCATCCGACTTTCAGTTTCGCTTGCTCATATTGTTGTCCAAAATATTGTAGATGTCACTAGTATCTGAGAAACGGGTTGCATTATTTGATATTTTATGCCCTATAAATGTTATGAAGTTTTGTTAATAATTTAAGTTTTTAATCATTTTCCCTTTCTTTATTTTTTATATATTTGAAAATTCAATTATAAAAGTAAAGAAAGTATCTCCAAAAATATTTTTAACGTAGTAGAAAATAATTTTTTAAAATAGCTCAAATAAAATCGAAATAAATAAAAATAAAATGTTCAACAAATATTAATATTAAAATAATTAAAAAATAGTAAATCAATATAAACAATTTTCAATTAACTTTTTATAACGAAATTTAATTGAAAATTTTAACGAAATTTAATATATTTATTTAATTGTTTAAAGTAATATTAAAGTAAATTTTTCATTATAATCAACATATATGATAATATGACAATACAAATAATAAGAGAAATTAATTTATTAAAAAAATTAATTGTTTTCCCCGTAAAATCTGCACAACATTTCATTAGAAGGTTTGAAAGTCATTGCAAGGTCAATTCAAGGTTTCTATGAAGTTTGTACAGTCCAGCGTAAAAATATCATCGGAACAAATTCGTGAGCAAAAAATTGTCATTATTTTATTGTATTTTATTATATTTTATGTTTAATGTTTATATTATTCAAATGAATGAACACGAATGAAAAACGATAAAAAAAATTATATCTGATATTAAACATTATATATTTTGAACAATATAGTAAATATTAACTTAATATTTATACATTTATATCAAATATGATCTAAATATTATATTTTTACATTAAAAAAATATACATGGACAAATTACTAAGATTATAGTAGACAAATAAATTCAACATATATATTTGTATACACTCGAATCCCCACAAGAGCACGAAATAGAATCGTCTATCTGAAAAGCGAGCGAAATTCAAAATATGGAATATGTAAAAAATGCAATACTTTTATAATGTCGCGTTTTTTTTAATTTAGTCATTTTCATTACTTAAAGTTTTCATCCAATTCAATTTTTGCACGAATTTCTCAAACTTTCAATAAATTTCAACATATAAATGTTTATGATAATATAAAAATAATAAATGATAATATTTTAAACTGTTCATATAAAAAATGTATATTTATAATTAAAACTTAAGTCCAAAACAAATTTATAAACTTTAGCCATCACAATTCAAAAATGTCAACAAAATCGTAAATAATAAAGTAGATGAAACGCATGAAGTTGACATATACCCAATTAAATTTGATAGTTTGACATTGTTTATATTAATTTGCTTTATTAATTGTTTATTATTGTTTTATAGATTGATTAATTTGATTATATATATATTATTTCCAACAAGGACATAAAAAGTAGCCTGTTTTCTCAACGTGTTTTCAGTAGGAAAAGTTAACCTCTTTTTAAAAGAACCCGATAAACATAACCTACCAACCATGAATTACTCAGCCAACTTTTCTCGCGCATGCGCACATCCAACCGTACTCTTATGTAGAGTCGAGTGTATCGTCCAAATGAAAATAAATTCAACATATATACATAAACTTTATCCACATATCAATAATTTAAAATTCTTATAAAAAAGGTGATTTAATTTTCGTAATTAACAAGAAAGAACGTCCGAAAATAAAACAAATCAAAAAAAGTAAACGAAAACAAATGGAGGAAAAATATAAAGCAATGTAGAATGTTATATTTGTTCAATCGGTACGCCAATCTACCTAACGTTGAAGCATAGGTACTGTGTACGTGCAGTTGGGCCGGAACTCACACAAGCGTAACGCGAACGGGCACACAGAGTGTGTGCACGCATCGAAATATATATAGGTATGTGACTGGCTTGCTCGGGCGAATGTCGTCGCCAATGACACGTTTGATATTAAAGTAGAAAGCTCTTCTCGTGCGCGCGTCCACCAAAAAGTCGTATTCGACGATGTCAACGTCGAGAATCAGCGTCGAGAATAGTAGCGAGCTTGCGAACAAAGGCGATGTGGGGAATAACGTTTGCGCGGTGTGCGCCAAGGCAGACAACCTTCTGCGCTGCTCCAGGTGCAAGGTTACGGTCTACTGTTCCAAGGACCATCAGAAGTACGACTGGAAGCATCACAAGTTATTTTGCAAGTCAATTCTTGCACGTCCAACCAATCAACAACAATTGTCGCCGACGAGGACAATAAATACAACAACGACAACGTCGTCCACGAATAATCACGACAGAATACCGGTCGTCGACAAATACGAGCAAACCAAACAATCCGACGAGTTGCTCACAAAATTCGCCGAAAAAAATTCGATTAACGACAATGGTACTGCTTTTTGGAATTCAAACATGAATATTTTATAGTAGGGTTTTTTCATTCGAATATGAAGGTTCAATCATATTTTATAATGCATTTTTATGACCAGTGCAAAATGACTTTTGGTTAGTCATAAGGAGGACAAGAAAGGGTTCCGTTTGAGAAGCTTGAAAAGTTACAACAAATGACAGTGCATTCAAATTGTACACTTATATGGAAACATGTGTAAACAATAGTTCTAGATTGTTTGAAATAATTGTAAGCTTTTCAACAAAATGGCTATTGAATTTGTTTTATTTTTCTAGAAGATTAATTTAAATTTTGACGAAAATCAAAAATTGCAATAATTATTTTTTGTGAAATTATTTATTGTGAAAATGGATGAATTTGTAAAGAAATATTGAAACTTATTCACTGTAGAATCATATATATTTTCAGTTAATTATAATTATATTATACATATTTCTAACCTAAGTGAATAATATTTTTGACATATTAAGATATAAAGTGATGTCACTAAGTTGATGTTTTTTATATTAAATTTAAACAATGAACTTATTTATATACATTTTTTTTATTTCAATTGTTGAAAAGTAATTCTGAATTATTGTTTATATATGTATAAATATAGATGATATATCAGCGATCCAAACATAAACAGAATATTTTGAAAAGGGAGTACTGGAATAATATTAAAATCAATATTTGTAAATAATATTGAGTTTAAAGAAATATTAAAAAAGGAATTCATTTTAATTAATGGTTGCAAATGTAAAACAATAGTTGTGTTCTTATATGAGTAGTAATTTCAAAAGAATTTGATTAATTGACAAAAATTTGTTTACATTTTTTTGTTGCTGTATCTTTAATTGCAATTAAAACTGAATTGAGGTTAGAGAGAATTGTGCTGATAATTCATTATTAAATTATAAATTAACATTGCGCAATATTTCTCCAGATTTTATTTCGCAAATAGAAATAGCATAAAAAATACATAATAAATAAAATAACAAATCACGAATAAAAAATACAATACATTAAAAAAATACAGAAATAGTTTAAAATAAACAATATTATTAAATATTAAATATTAAAATAAACATTAAATTTATTAAATGCAGTATTTTTAAAAAATGTATATTTCAGTCGAGATGACGATGATATTATACTTATTTACTCATCATGATCTGATTTCAAACTCACATCTCAAATGCAAATAAAAATAAATCCTTTGAATGATTTCATTAGTGACGTTTTTTGTACATGTGTATCTTAAATCATTTGTGTCACATTTTTTACAATTCTAATTTCTTACATCAAAACATCATTTCT
>JABFPJ010002013.1:0-21692 GCA_022817425.1 Gryon sp. ZL-2020
TTAGAATAAAAGTTGTTTGTTTTTTATCGTTGAATATGAATATAACATAAAAAATATAGGTTTCCATTTAAAAAAATTGATTGACCTTCAAATGACCTTGAAATTGTTATTTTTTTAAGAAACTAACGATACCAATGAACTTGCCCCATCAAAGTGAGTAACTTTTGTTCTAAACATTTTTTTCGTTAGCAGCTTATTTTCGCGTTATTCCAGGTGAAAAATTAAAATGAGACACCCTGTATACTTTCACCGTGAATGTTGATGAACAGTACGGCGCAGCTATTTTCTTGTCATTTTTTTTCTTTTCATGTCGAGCAGAAATGCAAAAAAAGAGTTGAAGAGAGAGAAAAGGAACTTACATTGACATCACAATGAGTCGGAAAGAAACGGCCCGTTCGGAAGAGAAAGGCGTAACGAGAAGCGATCGATGGTTTGCGGACGTTGCACGTGGAATGCGTAAGCAGACTCGACTCGACAGTTGGGCCGAAATTGGGCTTCTAATATCATTCTAAGCACAATCATGAAGACTTATTCGAGTACTTTTGACCGTTTGTTTCGTCGTTGATATACAAGTATTTTCACTATAATACATTTGATACTACAAAAGTAAATAAGACAATTATTGGGATTTAATTCAGATTTAAAACATGAAATTTGGCGCCAAAAATTGAATTTGATAATTTTTAATTTAACGGAAAAATAAAATTTATTTTATCATTTTAAATTTGGCGCTAAAAATACGATTAAATATATAATTTTGAATTTAGCGCCAAAAATAGTATTAATTTTATAATTTTAAATTTGGCGCCAAAAATGGAATACATTTTATAATTTTAATTTTGGTACCAAAATAACATTCATTTTATAATTTCAAATTTGGCGCCAAAAATAGTATTAAATTTATAATTCTAAATTTGACGCCAAAATGAAACTTATTTAATAATCCCAAATTTGGCGCCAAATTCAAAAGAGTTTTTCTAATTATACAATTAAAAAAAAACACGTGTTCTACATACTCACAACATTAATCAAATTAAGCACTTTAATCACACACGTGAGATAATAGTCGTCGCATTTGGTTCGCTTAAATTGTTTGCCGCTTCCACGCGTCGGGCAAATACAAATTATCTCGTCCATGACTTTCTCGTGAGATATAAAAAAAAAATATTGTCGCCTGAGAACAGGCATTTTATGTTTTTCACGATTCGCTGACTTTTGTCTGCAATTAAGTTTTACTATCAGACGTATATATTATATATATATATATATGTATATATTTGTAAATATTTTTGGTCGAATAGCTAAATGATTCAAATATTTTTCTTATCATAAACATGGAAAATAATTTCAAAATAAAAATATAAAAAAAAACATATCAAAAAGCACAAGAATTTACAATGTTTAATTGTATAAAAAAAATGTTGTTATTTTTTAAGATGTATTTTTCTTTAAAAATATTGAAAAAAAAATTTTTTTAAATTCCTTTTAAAAATGCACAGCAGGAGAATATCTAAAAATGGCTTCCCGCTTTGGCGTTAAATTTGTGTAATTTCATTAAGTGTTTTCGCTTTTTTTGAAATCTAAAAATAAATTGCGCGATATAAAAAGATACAAAACAAATTCGAGCATTTTGCTTGGTGTTTTATTTTTCAATTCATAATCATTGCACACACGTAAAAGTAAACCATACTTGATTTAATATTTCATGCAAAACAACAGATATTTGCAATAAGTATTTTGAATTCGCCAACGACGTGGAATGCCTTAGCCGGATGATAACGCGCAGTAAAAACATGTTGACAATTATGTTTACTGATAATATGTTAATAATTGTACGCTGTATTTATATTTATGTGAGTCACGAAGCAGGTGTTTACTTGTGCGCGCCAGTTTGTATGCGCGCGCATTTTTCATCTTTTAAATTTCGCAAAAAGTGCAAATAGATTTAAATGCATTTAAATTTATTGTTTATTTTCTTTCTATTTATATATGTTATTTACTTGACAAATTGTTTATTTTGTAACTTTATAATTAATTAACTCATTTTTTTGGCGCGAAATTTCAAAATTAAATTTTTTAATTTCGCGCCAAAATTTAAGTATATTTCAATAAACTTTTTTTTAATATGTTTTCAAAATAATTTTGAAGATATTTCAGTTTTACTAATAAAAGATTTTTTTATTTAAAGTATTTTTATTTAAATCTATATTTATAATTAATTAATTAATTCTTTTGGCGCGAAATTTAAAAATTAAAAATGTAATAATAAAATTTAATTTTATGTGAAAAGCTTTTTTTTATAATTTTTTATTCAAAAATATTTTTTAAGAAGTTGCATTTTTACTGATAAAATATGCGCATTTTAATTTACATCCACGTCAGTTTGGATTTTTCTCGTAAAAGCGGAAATCGAAAAACGCCAGATATGATATAAAGAATGTTCGGTCGTGCGACACGACATAATCGTGGATCATGCAATTTCAAGATATTTTCTTCAAACTGTATATATATATGTATATATATATATTCATATGAGCGAATCATCGTATTTATTTCTAAATTCTCACTTTCCATTGTTCCTATATTGTTTGGCAATCGTCAAAACAAGATAATGATTCAATCATAGAAAATACGTGCAAAAATGTACATTTCACACAAAATATTGATTTGGATAAATATGTTATTCTAAAATATTTTTATATTTCTTATGTTTTTTGTCAATTGTTTAACATTGAAGAAAATGATTTATTTCAAACCACTTTAATAACTTTTCTTAAAAAAATGTTTTTTATTAAAAAAAAAACCATCATATTATTTATTATGATTATTATTATATTAATTAATTAATAATTAAATTACATTTAAAAAAATTGGAAAATGTGAGAAAGCAAAACTTGAAATTGAAATTAATTTAATAAATAATTTTAAAATTATTAAAACAAATTTTAATGTTTTAAATTAAAAAATTTTAAAAACACTTGTAAGAAAACAATTTTTTTAACATTAAAAAAACTTAAAATGTACAAATTAAGCGGAAGTTAAAATTAATTAATTAAAATTAAATAAAAATTGAATACGAAAAAGCAAAATTTGAATTTAACTTATTAAACTGATTCAACTCAAGTGTTTATAACTTTGCTTCCCAGCAAAGTTTCAAATGATGCGACTTTATCGCGCGATGGTCGCGGCTTATTTTTGATATCAAATGTTTGCGTTAGCCTGCGATAGGTCATCTCAGCAAAACTGTTTGCAATTCTATATTCGTATTGAAGCACTTTTGCTTACCTCATCATTCATTTTATAAATGCGCGTATTGCGTTAAAATTGATGCAATCTAACTTAATTGATTTTTATTTAAATTATTATTTTCAATTTCGCGCCAAAAGATTGTGTTTTAAATGTTTAATTTTCCGCTAAAAATATATTTTTTTAAATCATGCATTTCGGTAACAAAATTGATAATACAAAAATTGTATAATGTTAGTAGTAAATTAAACAAATGTACGGTTAAAAAATTTAATAAAATATGTTTTTTATTTAAACTTTAAAGTTGTTTAAAGTTATTAAATAAAAACATTTTTCTTGGATGCTAAAAATAGTCATTTTATTACTGAATGTAATAATACTTGTATAAACAAAGTGAATCATTGTGTAGAATTTTTTTTTTTCATTCATTACAGTAGTTAGTTTATTTATAAGACATAGGAATTGCAAGTTGTTTGATATCATTTGACTTTAAGTGTCATCGTAATTTCATTTTCTCAGCGTCTTTAAGAAATTGACATTTAAATGCCAACGTGGCAACAACAAAAGGAACACATTGCAAATTTTATTAATGATGCCTCTGCGAAAATGGGAAATTTTACACTCGAAGAAGTTATTTTGCTTATATGACAAGTCGTGAGAATTATTTCATTATATATTGTATTACACTATATTATTATTGTCATGAATTCATAGAATTATAATATATTGTTTTAAAAATGTTTGAATTTTGCGCCAAAAATAAATTTAAAAACAAATTAATTTCAAATTTCGCGCCAAAAATGCATTTCAAAACTAATTTATTTCAAATTTCGCGCCAAAAGTGAATTTGTAAGCAAATTTATTTTTAATTTCGCGCCAAAAATTTATTTCAAAGCAAATTTATTTCAAATTTCGCGCCAAAATTAAATTTAAAAACAAATTAATTTTAAATTTCGCGCCAAAAATTAATTTCAATTTTCGCGCCAAAATTCATTACAAAACAAATTGCATTTAAATTTGGCGCCAACAAAATATATATTTTTAATTTTCTATCAAATTTGGCGCGAAGTAACTATATTTTTTAAAATCTGTTTAACTTCAACCGTTATAATGAGCAAATGATTTTAGCGTTGATATTTATCGCGAATTATTTTCCCCTTATCAGACGCAATTGGATCAAGGCCGGTTAAATTTTGTCAAGTAGTGCAAGCGAATTCGTATGCACGTATGCATTATATACACGTTTTTACATCCACTTCAGCGCTAGAGTTTCAACTCAGGTTTTATATATTTTATTACGCACGATGAAAAACACTTATCGAAGGTCAAACAATGTACGCGAGGTCACATTTCTGGAATCAAATTGAAATGAAAAAAAATCAACAAACACAAGAAGAAAATAAAAAAAGAGAAAAAATACTACGCAGTTATCTACTTATACCGTCTAGTTTTTAACTGCTCTATTGTTTGAATAAATAGATTTCCTTTCATTTGTATTCTATTATTTACTTAACACTTGGTTTGTAGTTTTATAAAGTCAATTAAAAATATTGAATAAAACAATTTTAAAAAATTCGAATTAAATTTATAAAACAATGAAGAAAATAAGTTTAGTTAACTAAAATGAGGGATTAGGCGCCATTTTTTTAAGATGGCGGCTGTCTAAGTACAAATCTGAGATGACTCTCATGGCGAAGAATAAGTTGGGGGAATTGTCTTTGATTTATATAAAAGAGTACATCTCATATACTCTTTTCTGCCACGACTGAGTGCAATCAACTCGAGCGCTGGCACATCACACTGTTACGCCAGTCAGCAGAAAACCTTGACTTTATTGCAGTACGACGGCACCATCGTCCTTTCCCTTTCCGTTGTACATCTCTTTGCTACTCGTTGTACACGCAGGCCCACACTTATCGTCGCTATCAGACAGCTCTTATTGTTATTGATAAATGTATAATTGTATGTATATATGTTTTTTTACTTCATACTATCTTATTTTTCTTAAATATTTTATGTAAACCCACTTTATGTATACAAACATTGACTGTTTCCACATTTTTGTTGTAGATGGCGTTGTTATTATAATCAATCATTTAACGACAAGTGGCAACAGTGGACAAAAAATGTCATAGAATGCGTTTAGTATTGAATCATATGTGTTTTTTAACTTAATATTATCTTACTTTCTTAAATAATTCGTGTAAATCTATTTTATGAATACAAACATTGAATGTTTCGACATTTTTTTTGTAGGTGGCGTTGTTACTATAATCAATCATTTAAAGAAACGTGGCAACAACACTGGACAAAAAATGTCATAGCACGCGTTTAGTATTAAATATCTTTTTTCTATTCCACTTTTAACTTAAAAAAAAGCCGAAAAAATCCTATCTTTCGTAGTCATGTAAGTAAGTGTTCTTACAAGTGAAGCTGTAGATAATTCGTTTCCTTTTGAATAATGTTGGTATATATCGCGGTACGATCGGAGCCGTCGCAAAAAGAGGAAAGCAACGTCACGAACTTCCTTTTGAGAGATCTACTTTAGTCACAAACACAAAATATCGTCTTCTTATGGAGATTATATACACGGCTATATAAAAAACAAAACTTAAAAAAAATTACACGTTATAACCTCGGAGTGCGCGGAGTGCAAAGTAAATATTCATTTGACGATTAAAACTTTTTTTAATAGCAAATATAGCTGTCAATTATTATTCATTTTTACGCGTCGGCAAAAAAATCACGTCTAGACTACATACACTTGTTGAGGTCTTCTAGGTTCTACAATTATTTTTATTTTGAAAATCACAATGGAAGATAATATTAAATTAAGTTACTGGATTTAATCACTAGATTTAGTTGCTTGATTTATTGCCGACTCAAATTTGCTGAATTCAACTACAAGATTTATAAGTATGAGTTTGTTACTAGACTTAGTTACTTAAATTACTAGAGTTACATAACATTTTTATTTTAAAAATTAACAAAAGAAGATAATATTAGGTTAAGTTACTAGATTTAGTTACTTATTGATGCTACTAGACTTATATAAAGGATTTCATTATTAGATTTATTTATTAAATTAAGTTACTAGATATAAATATAATATTTATATTTGCAGCGATACTGCATCAACAAAGAACATTAAAATAATCTCACAAGAACGACATAACTAGACCAATTGACGTCATACAAGTCTTTTTTTTTCTCTCTCAGTGTCTGCATTATTTCCTCAGGATTCGAAGAAAAATATAATGAGCCTAAAAAACTGCACGCTAATTTTACATCATAAAATTGGTAATTATAAATTGGAGCAAAAAATAAAATACGCATCTCTCTTTCTCTCTTGGCTGCGGAATAAATCCAAAATTAAATTCGCCGATTGCGTAACGTGCCCGTACCCAGTATTCACAATCACGAAGTCCCGAGAGCGCGTCTCTTTGGCGAAAAAGAGCCAATGAACTTGAGTGACCTGAAAGGTGTATGCGCGAAAGATTCTGTGCGCCGGGCAAAACTCTTTTATACGTGACAACAATTTATTTCGTTCGATTTATATGCACATTTCTTTGGCATGCGATGATGATTTGAAATCAATTTGTCGCTGTAATATATCGGATATACGGATGAAACTTGATTATACTTTGAACGACGCGCTCGTTCTGTTCACAACTGATGACAACAATCGGTGTGTTTATTTTTGGTCGTCTTTCGTGAAACTGTAAAAAACAAGGTTTATGACCGTTTTTAGAACGAAATTAATAATTTAATCATTTGTTTCTTTATTAGTATAATATATAAGTTTTTTTTCACTTTTCAGTCTTTTTTTAAATTTTTGTATTGTACAATGTATTACTAAATGTTACTAGAAATAGTTACTTATTCTTGAGCAAAACTAGGTGACACTAATAATTTAACCTATGCATGTTACTAAATTTAGCTATTGGGACTTATAATATATTATTATACTAGCATATTCGCGCACTCTGTTTTAATTTGGTAATCTTTTACTACAGAAAATTTGCTTCTTATTAATTAGGATTAATTAAGAATATAAATAAATATTTTCTGCAACACATTTAGATAAGGCAGTTAATGCTTAGTATGATAGATATAATTTTGTATCATAAACAATATTATTTTGACTAAATAATCAGCGTCGAAGTTTCAACCTAACCTACTTGCAACCATTTTTGTTTATGTTGACAACGCGACCAACGAATTTTGTAATTAGTCGCTAGGTTCTAAAGATTTGATGCAAATCCTATTTCTAGCCTTCCACAGAGGCAAATATTCTTTGTTAATCGGAAGCCCATTGTTACCTTAAACAAACGCAACAAAAGAAAAAAAAGTACTGCAGACCTGTAACAATAATGTTTGAATTAGTGAAATCAGTGAATTACTACAATATTACTCAAATTTGCTCTTACCGTTTTATTATTAGAATTGTAAACGAACCAATATTACGAGATCCAGATAAATGAATGAACTGAATGCACCGCGAATAATAATATTGTCCCGTACGTCGATGGGAAATATCACTTACGGCGTGAACCGTGAGAAATACCTTTCGCTAAATTCGTAGCGCTCGTTAATTATCGCGCAAGATCGCCGTTTGTCCGGTTTTATCCGGTTTGTTCTGTGCTTAATCACTGGAACTAATGATCGCAATTGAAAACAAGCCGATCCTTAAAATATATTTTATCATTTCATACATATATATCACAATACAGCCGTGGTCTATAATTGGATAAACTCAGTACGATACGTTTATTAAGTCGCGGCTACCGTTCGAGTCTAAGGTTTTCCGTTTTGAATGTATATCACAAACCGCGACTACATTTCTTGGCAAACACTACAATTTGCTCGCTATTTTTGGCAGAATTATGACATAGTTGAATAAATGCTCATCATGAAATGATCATTTTTTCACTTTCTATTTTTAGTTACTTTCATCTCAAAAGTGTGTTGGACAACTTATTGTCTCACTTGTGACTCTATTTCCGGGTTTCCAGTTTCATTCAAATCTTTGTCTATATTTTTCGACTATTTTTGCAATGTAGTCTTGCTTTATTAATAGAATCTTTTAGTTCAGTATAATAAGTTACCAGATTAGGTTACCAGATTTAGTCACTAGATTAAGTTACTAGATCTAGTTATTAAATTTAGTAGTATACAGTTTTATTATTATATTTATTTTAGATTTAGTATAGTAACTAATTAGTAAATACAAAATTTAATTAATTAAATTAAGTAAGTAAATAATTTCAATCAATTTAACCATTCCGAATTAGTGTAATAATATAATTAAAAATTGTTTAATGAATACACAATTGTTTTCATTTATTTTACTTTTTTACTTAATGAAAAAAAATTTGTAAAAAATGCGCACTTTTAAGCTAGTTATAAATTACATATTATCACTAGCCTTCAAAATTATCACTCTGATTAGATTAGTTTTTATCATAGAAAAAGTGCGCTCCTTATTCACACACGAAAGCACGTGCTTTTGTATTATCCCTGTAATGCCACTGACCTATCTTTTTACTGGATGTATTTACATTTTCATATATATCATATATTACGAAGCTCAACTGAATGTATGATGATTCGTGGATTTCAATCCATCAGTTCGACTGAATGATCATAATAAATTATTAATCGACGCGTTTTCAGTGTGGTGCTGTTATCGTAATAACTTTTTTATCGCTTCTTTTTTTGTTATTATTATGATTCATGCAAATATATGAAACAAAAGTTAAAAAGATAAGGAAGTGCACTTTTGTACTTTTACATTGATAACTTGAAATTGAAAATGGATATAATTTTCAATTTTGGATTAGTATTTATGATCAATCTTTATCATCATCATCATTTATCATTATTATTCATGAACAACATTTATGATCATTATGTATGATTTCATTCATCATCGTGATTTACCATCATCATTCAATATCATCTTTCATTATCATCATTCATCATCATCATCCTTCATCATCATCATTCATCATAATGATTCGTCATCATCATTCATTATCATCATTCATCATAATCATGATTCATCACCATGATTCATTACCATCATTCCTTATCATCATTCATCATCATAATTCATTTTTATCATTCATCACCTTTCATTCATTATCATCATTCATCATAATCATCATTCACCGTCATTTATCATCGTCATAATAAATTGCAATGATAAGTAAGAATGATACATTAATGATGAGTATAACCAATAATGGTGACTGATATTGATGAATGGTGATGATAAGTGATATTGGTATTGAGTATTGATGATAAATGGTGATGATGAATAATGAAACGTGATGAGTGATGATCATAAATGTTATTCATGAATGATGATTATGAATGAAAGGTGATGAAAGATGATGATGATGAATGATGATAATGAATGGTGATAATGAATGATGATCGTGAATCATGATGATGAATGAATATCATATATCATGATCTTGAGAAATAGTCATGAATAATGATGATAAATGACGAAGAATAATGCTGATAAATGATGATAAATAAACTAATTTCATGTTTTCACGAAAAAAGTTGGCTTAAAACGAAACATTTAACCGAAATACTTATAAACAAAAGCACTGTCTGGTGATATTGATTTTCCCGTGTACAATGTCGCATGAAGGGTTATAAATATAAGTACTCATAGTTGCCCCGCCGACAATATTATCACCTTTTACAAGAGATTCGCAACATTGTCGAAGTTTTAATTCCATCTTGCAATAAATTGCAATTTCCCATTTTTTATGCATAAATTAATATTAAACAAGTTTTTCAGGTCAAAGAGTTATTCACCTTTTTGCTTTTTCCCATAAAAATATCCTCTTTTTTTGTATTAATTTATTATGGTTAATTAATTAGCGGTGTAATTAATTTATTGGAAATTATTTTTTTTCAGGGAAATTGTGACCATTTATGTGCTGAAGCGGACGAAGTCATAGCGGAGGAGGCGGTGGACGCCGGCTTTGGCAGCGGAGAATCCGCCTCGACATCTCCGAGTAAGTATATCCAAATTTAAAAATTTAATTAACCGAAAGAATATAAATATTTATTCATTTAATCTGACTTTTTATGTAAGTAATATAGTAATCTTGGAACATTGAGAAATCAAAACAAATTTTATCAAAGAAAAGCTCATAATATAGTAAGAATTTGTATTAATTTAAATTGAATTAATTTATTCTTTCAATATACTTTATTTTCTACAAATTAGAGACATATGATAAAACATCGATTACTACGCGATTAATATACGAAATAACAGGTTTTGTTTGTTTAAATTATATATGATGAGGTTATCTTTTTTTTTACTTAGAAGATAAGAATTACGTTATCTGTGAATTCATAACACTGATTAATTGCGAGGAAAAAATAACCTAATTTTGATTAGAAATTGAATTTGATATAATATCAATTTTTACTGTAAATAATTATAATTTTCAAACGTTGGAATTATCTTAAACGCCTGCGCACTGTTACTGCGCATCTATCATTATGCACAAAAACTTACTGCGCATCCTTTATCATGCGCAGAAACTTATGCGCATCCATTATCATTCGCAGATACTTACTGCGCATCTATTACTATACCCTAAAACTTCCTGCGCATCCATTATCATGCTCAGATACTTACTGCGCATCTATGATTATACCCAAAAACTTACTGCACATTCATTATCATGCGCAGAAACTTACTGCGCATCCATTATCATGCGCAGAAACTTACTGCGCATCTATAATTATACTCAAAAACCTACTGCACATTCATTATCATGCTCAGAAACTTATTGCACATCCATTATCATGCGCAGAAACTTACTGCGCATGAGTATGAATTTCAATTAAAGATTAGCTTTAGCACATAATATATCTTCCATGAAAACTGTTTGTAAACAAAATAAAAGATTAAACGAGTCAAGTTTAGCGTAATTGAATCTATCCGCAGAAAGCGCCACAGAAAACTTGAATGCTTATTGGCCACTTAATTTGTCGCATCATTTATGTACGGTTCAAGAGCATCGCACTGTATCCGATGACTCCGATATTTTTATCACTATTCATTATCTCGTATTTGTATGAAACTATTGACGTCAATTAGTTTGTCTTAACAGAAACTCTGACCAAAAACATTATTTAAAAGTCTTTACCGTCGAGAAAGTAAAATTTTCCATTCTTATATTTTTATTTACCGCCATAATCATATTTTTCAAATGATTTTTAAATATTTGTTTAATATTTAAAATCATAGAATTCCATCAGCCAAAAAAATGTAAGATCTTAAACTTTTTTTTATTTCTCTTTCTCTTTAGTTATATATCCTTGTCAATTTAAAAGACACGGGATCCTGCGTTGTTTACTACGCGAGTTTACTATATTACGCCTTCTTGTCTTCTCAAACCTAATCAGCCTCCAACCGGTTTCCAGTCCGTACAAAAACAAGATCCACGTCGCACCGACAACACATCGCAGTTCTATCTTTATCTCAGCGAATGTGTATTTTTGTACCATTTTCGGTTACGAAACATATTTCAATTTTTTTCAACTTTATAATACTTTAAACCACAATTTTTATCGCAAATACATGCGCAGTCACCTACTGCGCATCTTTTTATATGCGCAATCATGTACTGTGCAAACTTTCTTGAAAACATAGTCGTATATTTATTGCGCATGCTTTTATCATGCGCAGTTATCTACTGCGCATCGTTTTTAATGTCCAATCACCTACTGCGCAGGTTTTTACACATTTTCACACTATGAATGCGCAATAGACAACGGAGCATCTTTCCATAATGCGCAGCGACTCACTGCGCAGGTCTTTTGCAAATCAACACATACACTGATTGAACATCTTCTTGCCATGCGCAGTACGTTACTGCGCATCAATTTAACATGCGCACAAATTTATCGCATAAATCTTTTACAAATTGGCGCAGAATTTCTTTGCGCATCATCTTATCATGCGTAGTAAGTTACTGCGCATCAATTTAACATGCGCACAAACATATCGCATAAATCTTTTCCAAATCTGCACAGAATCTCTTTGCGAATCATCTTACCATGCGCAGTAAATTACTGCGCATAAATTTAACATGCGCAAAAACATATCGTATAAATCTTTCACCATTCTGCGCAGAATCTCTTTGCGCATAATGTTACCATGTGCAGTAAGTTACTGCGCATCCCTTGAAGTTCATTCAAATTTTGAATTTGTAAAAAAAACGTGAAATTGGCAACGTCACTCGGACAGATTTGTTACCAAGTACACAGACTAGAAACGTTTGTTAGAATGCGCGAAGCAGGTGCTAAAGATAAAAGCAACATGTCGTTCGACGTAAGAGATAGATAGACGCAGCT
Organism: Gryon sp. ZL-2020; assembly: GCA_022817425.1. NCBI lineage: Eukaryota > Metazoa > Arthropoda > Insecta > Hymenoptera > Scelionidae > Gryon > Gryon sp. ZL-2020. The sequence continues at coordinate 12,646 of JABFPJ010002013.1, forward strand.
TTACGCAACGTTGATGCGAAGCAGATGTGCGCGCTCGCATTTCAAACCGCCCTCTTCTACCCAAATTGCCACGGCAATCTTCTTTGTCTAAGTTTATTTTCAAAAACAACAATTTTGTTACCAAACCTTATGTCTTTTCAAGTCAATCACAAACACGAATTATATCATACGACTTATCAGATTTCTTTTCTTTCTTTAAAGACGAAAAATAAAAAACAGATGGACTTGGAAACTAATTTTTTTTTCTTTTTTTTTTTTGGAATGTCGAATAATTTCTTAATGTTATTTAATAGTTTCAAAGGAAGCATTGGATATAAAATTTGAACAAATATAGACAGACATATTGATTTATCAATTTAATTATAACTATTATTTCAGCGACGCTGTTTGTAAGTTCAAATTAGAAATATTATGAAACGAAATATGTCGATATTTTATATCATACTAATATATATTCAGTACGATATCTTGGCGAATTTAGTTTATTTTAGCGGTTGATTTAAAATAATTTACATTTTAATTTTAAAATAAATTTAAATATTTTGTTTTAATATAAAAGTTTAACAAATTTAGTATTCAAATGAAATATTTTTGTTATTTAAGTGAATTATATAAATAACTCGTATTTTATTTTACTTTTTTATTGTAAAACTTTGATTATGTAAATGCACTACTGTTTTCGACATAAAAAAAGCGGAAACCTTTCTCACTGAAACTTTTCAATTGCAAATATATTTGTAGGACTTCGATGTAAATTAAATTGCTTTCTTTTTTTATTTATTTTTTTATTACATTATTTGATCAAAAGTAAAATTGGAAAAAAATGTTTTCTGAACAAAAAATATATATATATTTTCTGTAAAGTTCGGGAATGTTCGATGCATTTCCGTGAATTATCCAATTTTTTGGTGTTTCATAGAAGGACAACTTGCGACGTAAAAGAAGCTCGTTTGAACTTGTTGAGACACGAAATATCATGATGCAATAGATTGACTAATATTTCTCTAATTCGGAAACGTATATACAGGTATTATATATACATTATATCAGCAATATAATTATGCGAAAATGTTGTGATTTAATTAGTTGTTGCATTCGAACAAAAATTTATGACGTCTTTTTAATAATTGAACAAGGAATAAAACATAATTTATTTTTAATATCTACTTTTTTGCTTTTCAAACCAAAATAAAAGTTACTAAATAAAAAACTAAAACTATTAATTTAAGTAACTAAATTTAATAAACTAACGAAAGTAACAATGAAAATAAAATGAATAAAAAAATATTTAAATTTAAATGTAATGAATAAAAAATGTAAATTATTAAATTTACTAAACTTAAAATTAACCAACAAACATTAACTTAAAAAATATTTTGATCGACAAAAAATTGCAAAATTTATCAAAAAATTAAAATCAACAAAACACAAAAAAAAAATTTTTTTATTTCTGTTATATTATCAACCTCAATAAATTAATCCAGATTTATTGGAATAATTCTTTTGTTTTCATTCTTTCTCTTTTTTTTCTTCTCTCCCTCCATCTTATTGTTCGTAAACCAGAAAGTAATTGCTAAGTAATGAATTGTTAATCTTCGTATAATTACATGATATATTATTATTTTGTGTCATTAATTTTGTAATTTTGTTTTCACTCTGATTTATTAATTTATTCATTAATTAATAATAATAATAATAATCAGCGTAATGGACAGGTAGTTGTCGCCCTTATTTATTGCCATATAAAAATATTCTTTTTAATTTAAATTTATTTTAAAATATCTTGGCGTGAACAAACTACCGTTTGTCTTGAGAATAATAATAGTAATAATAATAATAATAATAATAATAATAATAATAATAATGATAATAATAATAATAATAATAATAATAACAATAATAAACTAACAAAACATGTTATATGTAAAATGATGTTTTGTGTTTGTTAAGTTGGTTTGTTCAGTTGACTTGAACACGGCCACCCTATATGCAACCTCCAAACAAAACTCTCGGCGAAAAAGATAACAAAAACAAAACTTACGCCGGCCGCGCGCGTATACACGGCTGGTGTACGTGACGCTGCGCATATACCAGAGGGCGTCGTCACATCTCCTGATTCGAGGGAGAGGAGAACTTGCTCCCCGCCCCCCGCCGCCCCTCCCACCCCGCCGCACGCCCCGGCATCCATCACGCTTGAGCGGTTGCGCGCGCACCGACCGTTATGCGGCCGCATCGTGTACGTTGTTGATGTTTTTCACCCACACAAACATTGCTGTATCTTTAAATGCGCCACACTTTTGTCCAAAATTTATCTCATTTCATTAATTAAGCACATTTGTTTACTTAACTAAGGTAAATGTAACAGTTTGTGTTAGTTTAAGAATAATTTTGACTTTAAACACGAAATTTTGAATTACAAATTGAAGAAATTATTTGAAAAATGGTAAAAAAATGAACAATAAGTTATGCGAAAACAATATTTGTATTGAAATTTCTCGTTTTTAAAGAAGTAAATAACAATACATATATGAAGCCTGTAAATGTGCCAATTTGGATTATATCAGCAAGGTGTTTTGTCAGCTGTGGTTATTATTATTTTAAATTGCGTTTTTTTAATATTTAAGCATAATATAATATTAATTCAATATCAATTGAACTTATTCTAAAATGTTGCTTGCTAATTAATGTCCTATTGACATAATGAATGAAGATTAAAAAATGACATATTTGATACTGAGGTTATGTGGAATATTCGTACAAAAATATTTTTCGGTATACAAATATTTATTTTTATATGAAAAAAATGTTCACAGATTTATAAAATAACCATTTTTATACGTCTTTTTATATTAATATTGTAATAGATGTAAATGTTTAAAAATTAAAAACACAAACGGGGACATTTACCTTAATTTGTTTAACGTTTTAAAATTTAAATAATGAAAAATTATGATGCATTTTTTTCTTTTAAACTAAGCAATAATGTTGTAAAATTATATTATTTATGTAAATTTAATTGAATATTAAATTTATTACAGTTAGTGAACAAATGATGATTTTGTTTGTTTTGTGGAAAATGCAATAAAGGCAAACTTTTTCAACAGAAACTTTTATTGATTGAAAAATGCGAAAGTTTATAACAATCCAATATTGGAAGATAGTCATTGAAGTTGTAATAATAAATATTAAATTAACTCAATATTAGTGACTAATATTAGTTTATTACATCATATTTAGTTTGTCGGTCTTCTTGTAATAAGAATTACAAAGTTGGGGATATTTTTGCAAATAAAAATGAAATGTAATAGGAAAATACTAATTATTATAGAATAGCAAATTTTCCTATAAATTCTGGTAAAATGAGCCCAGAATTATAATTTAGATCTTTAATCTATAATTTACTAACAAAAATTTCATAATTATATTAAATTTAAAAATAAACATTGCAAATTTGCCCGTAAATATTGCCAATTTTCCCATAAGTTATTGTAAAATTGTCTTTACATGTATTTCTGTAATTGAGGGATGAAAAGTAGGGATAGAAAGTTTGTTTTCTCGTCCTCGGGAGAAAAAGTGCCACTTTTATCCCACTTTTCGACGAATAAAGTATATTGTACCAAGGGAGATAACAAACAGAAATTCTTTTTTTTTGCAATTCACTTCATATGAGAATGTTACACTCATCCGAAATCGGTTACTTTTCTCCCTAGTTACAAAATATACTATTCTTCTCCGAAAAGTGGTATAAAGTGGCACTTTTTCTCTCTAGGGAGGAAAAGTAACTTTTTCTAAAACGTGTATCGAAAGCACGTCATTTCTTTCCTCAAAAGTGGGACGAAAAATGGCACTTTCTCTCCCTCGGGAGGAAAAATCTTTTTATAACTTAAATAAATGAAAAGAAGATTTTTCGTCACAAGTGAACAAAAACGCAGTTTTTCTCCCTCGGGAGTTTTCGAGAAACTATATTTTCTGCTTCTAGAATCGGCAACTTTTCTCCCTAGTTGCAGAGTATACTAATTCTACTTCTACTTTCCATCCCTCGGGAGAAAATATTTATTTTCCATTACGTTATTAGTGATGACACTTTACCTCCCTTGGGAGAGAAAGTGCTACTTTCGCCCCACTTCTAAGGGAAGAAAAGATGTATTTTCTTCCCTCAAATAAAAATGTCCAAAAATGTCTTTCAACTGAACGAAATAATAGCCCCGACAATTTTCTCCAATTGCAAACTTTAAATCCCAAGCATTCGCGAACCCAAACAAACAAACCTCACTCCGTCCTCGTTTGTTGTCCTCTCTTTCTCTCTCGCTCTCTGGTTCTCCCCTCTCCTTGTACGTGTGACTATGTTATTCGTTTGATTTGTTGGTGGGGGAGAAACGTGAAGTCGGAGATGGCGTACGTGCGAGCGATCGAGGCGACGGCCATGTTGGAAGGTTCAGTCGGAAACCAACTGCCGAGCAGTGAGGGATGGTGAACGTAATTGTGGGCCAGATGTGTTAGCCGAAGGGAATTTGATGCGCTTCCGAGCCCGTTCAAGTGGCTGTGCGATTGCGAGCAGAGCAGCAACAGCGACAGACGACGAAGGCGACGTCGACGACGGTGACGAGGACATAATTTTCAACGAAAAGCCTGCTGTGTTTGTTCGGCTCTCGTGGCGGGTGTCGCGCGCGCGCACACACACACACAACACACTTATAACACATACACACAAACATACACACACCCGAATCAACATCTAAGTGGTGTGTGGCGAAGAAACAACGAACGAGGCGGCCGGAAAAAAAGCTTTTTGCAAAAACACAAAATTTCGACTTTTACATTTTTCGAGGCTTGGGATTTTGGAGATTAAAACAAGGCAGTTTTGAAGCTTGCAAAATTTGGATTTGAGAACTTTTGGACAATTGAATTTGCTTTCATTGTCCCGAGTTTTTGGATTGTGGATTTTGGAGAAATATTTGGCATTGAAGGTTTTTTTGGATTCAGAGGGTCTGGTATTTGGACCTTTTTGGGATTTTTCGAACAAAGGATTGGAAACATCTTTCGAGGTACTTTTAGAAATTATTCAGACTTGGATTAATCAAGTTTGGAAATTAAGTTTCAAAAAAAAAAGGGATTGGAAATAAAGTTTGAAAAAACAAAGATTGCAAATCAAGTTTTTGAAAAAACAAAGGATTGCAAATAAAGTTTGAAAAACAAGTCACATCATTTTCGAAAATCGGCGCAACACATAGAGTTAAAAGTAAGGAACAACATCTACGAGGACTCGCGAGGAACAAAAGCCAACTGTGTTCCAGCGAGCCGGCAATTACGACGACTGAAAAAGCAAAAGAAAATATCTAACTGGAATTTGGATTGAAAAAAAGGGCTCCAACTCGAGATTGATCGTCCTTGTCTTCTCGTGTCACTTGAGTGTAAATATTATTGTAAATATAAAAACAAAAAAACAAATAATAAAAAAGAAGCGACACTCTCAACTGAATTAAAATCGTTATATATTTATATACGATATATGAATATATGATATATTGTTATATAAATATATATCTGTATAATTATAAATACAATATAAATATATAGATTTGAGGCGAGTTGAAGACACGAAGCGATTCAAAGAAGGACCGAGCGAAGGTGTCTGCGAGTCTGTGATAGTATTTATTTGACCATTTGATACGTTGTTTTTGGGCAGAAGCCGAGCATCGCAAGAGAACAACATCCGCGAGAAGAGCATTCGTTAGATAGATATTTTATATTTATTTGTATCTGTGATAAAACAAAAACGCCCGGCGAAGTGTTTGTCGGACACCCTTTTGTATATACGACTGACTTTTATACGATCTATAATCTCACAGAGTGTGAGAGAAAACCCAGAGAAAGAGAGAGAGAGAGAGAAAGAGATAAAGAAAGAAAAAGGCAGGACATTTCCCCTTAATTCAATTTGCCATTTGTCATCGTTCATTTGCAACTGTAAACATGGTGGAGAAGATCCTTGAGGAACGCGAGGAAAACGTCCAGGATAGCGGCAGAGGTGAGATCAACTTTTATTTAAAATAATTTTTTTTAACTTACTTTGCATAAAATAAAGTTATTTTTTTTAATTATTTGTTTAAACAATGAAAATGTTTGAAACAGTTTGCAAAAATTGTTTGTTGGTTATGTTTTTCAATTTGTTTGATACTTTTTAGGTTTACATTTTAGGTTGAAATTTTGAAAAATTGTGGTTTTTCTGAAGAATGTTTCTGGAAAGATTCATAGAAGTTGAATGAAATAATTAGTAGACAATGAAGAGGCTTAAGTTTAGCCATAGGAAGAGTTTGAAGGTCGCGTGAGACTTTGTCAAGGCCAGTTAAAGAAGCTCCGAACGAAATAAAACAGACTATGTGGGCCTTTTTGTCATCGATGGATGTAATTAGAAGTTACGATTTGAGCTGTTTTTTGGATTAAATGTAGAAAAAAGGAGATTTTATGATGTAACTTTGTTCTGTAAAACGACAGAAAATGAATGGAAATTAATGAAACAAAGTTGATGATGAAACTGCGGCAAAATATTACGAATTTAGCATTTTATTAATCAAATGTTTGTGCAAAAAGTTGATTTAACGAAATTGTTTTAAATACTGATTGTTTCAAAATTAAGATTAATATTTTTTTTCATTCATTAATTACTTTTTAACATTGTAATTTTTATTTTTACATTTTTTTCTATAAAAAAAGTGATTAAATATTTATATTTATATTTTTTGTTATTTTTATTTTTCTTTGTTTTTCTAATTTTTTAATATAAAATAAATAGTCGATTAATGATGAAAAAGCACAATCTGTTTACACGATAAAGTTACTGAATGGCAGACAATTGACTGTTGGCTGGTTTAATTTGAGTATTGATTTTCAATGAATCATTCTAATTATACAATAACTTTTATTTAACGATCTATATTTAAGCGTTTTCGTGTCAAACGCAAAACTCGTCGGTTGCTGCAATTTCGCGTCTAATAACATTTTAGTGACTCAGATATATCCAATATATCAATCATGTAAATAATTGTATTTAATATTTTTTAACAATCAATCGATATTTTTTTGCAATAGTCACTTAAAATTTATAATTTTTTTAAATTTCATTAATCAAAAAAGTTGTTTTGCTTTTATTACTTATGTTTATTTTTTTTAATTATTTGATTTACTTTTAATTGTTTTTTACATTTATTTTTACCATGTTTTATTATATTATTTAAACTCTTTTTTATAGTAAAAGAATGTATAAACAATTATTAATATTTGATAATATTTATTCTTCGTTTATTAAAATTTATTTTTGAACATTATTTTATTTCATTTCTTTTATTTAAATCGATTTAAAAATAAAATAGAAAAATTGTAATTGAAATAAATTAAAATATTAATACAATTGAAATTCAATTTTGTTTTTAGTTTTGCACAAATAACGATTAACATTTACATTTTTGAGTTGGAAATTGTGTGATTACGCGGTGGAATTATTACGCTCCTGGTGTTTGCCGGCCGCCATGCTGCCGGCGAAATAACGAGAACTTTAATACAATGGAGAGAGCTCCAACAATGGACGTCGCGTTTGCTTCGCCGAAATCTGCTCAAAAATACATTAAACAATTGTAAAAAGAAGCAACAAATTGTTAAGCAAAGCACAAACACGTAAATGAAGGAAAATCAAACAAAAAAAAAAGAAAGAAAGAAAAGAAAAAACAAAAATGAATAAGAATGCATTTTAATTGAACCTCGAGAAAAAAATCATGAAATTGGTTTGCAGACGAAAATATACGGAGTTACACACGAGCAGACATAAATACATAAATACACACCTGACGTGGCTTCTTCTACTCGCAAGAGTCGAGAAATTTCTCGGCCGAAGCTTGTTGCCAACGAACTGCATTTGTTCGATCAATTTCAATTCTTTCCAGTTCATTCTTTACCATTTTTCTTATCATTTTTAAATTAGATTTTGTTTTAAATTAGAATTTAAAAAAGGATTGATATTTGAATGAATTTCGCTTGTAATGAGTCAGTGAATGAATGAATGAATGAATGAATGAATATGTTTTATGTAATAGTAAGATACTGACCTACGAATATTAAGTGATATTTATAAATTATAAAAACAGTCATATTAAATGAGGATATGAAACATTCATTAAATTGATTACTTATCAAATGCATTTATTATATATGTTATATTATAATATATTATTTACAAAAGTATTAAATTAAAAAAGGATTTTTTATTGTTTCAAAATCAAAAGTTCAATAAACTTTTTCTGAAATATATGTATATTATTGTTAAATATGTTACTATATATGTTATAATTTATATGTATATACTAAAAGTATATATGTAATATATGTAAATGTATATGTTTTATATATGTACTTTTAAAGTACTTTCAAAACATATATATATATATTTTCTTGGTGATTAGATTTGAATGCTAACGTCATTCAGCCGATGACCGTATTAATTGGCTGGCATCCAATGAATTAATAGTCCTGAATAACAATTTCACATATATATCTATGACTTGGCACACATGCGCTAAAAAACGTCACAACGAACATAAAAAAGTGTCTCACGAACATCAGAATGGTATGGCTAATTATGCTTATAACCAATGGATTCTTATGTTTTGTTTAAACGATAACTATATATACACTTAACATGTTGCATCGATGAACAGATTGGATATTCAGTGACGCAACTTTTTAATGTTTAATCTTCATTTACTGCTGGAATTATAAGTTTATGCAGTTTGTACTTTTTTTAAGTTTTTAGGACAAACTTCTTTTTTTATTACTTTTACTTAAAGATCTACTTTGTATAATAATTATTATTATATTTTAAAAATTAAATGTATCGAATTAAATTAAAAAAAAATAATTTGTTAATTAAAATTGAAAATTAATTTACTTTTTGTGTAAATTTCATTTTTAAAATAATTCTTTTAAATCAATGAAAAATAAGTAAAATAATAATCGATAAATAAATAATTAATGAGAATAAGTTTAACTGAAAGCACAGT